>JBBPCX010068964.1:0-11743 GCA_037974365.1 Hydrocynus forskahlii
ACACACACACATATGTATGGATCCTATGCCAAGACTTTTTGACCTTCATTACTTCACAATCACAGACAAATCAACTTCAGATTGTCCATCATCTTTTACAGAGACATGGGGGCACAGTGGGATATGAGGTTCTGGAGTGAAGCGGCCCACAGCTGGAACTCATAAACCAATGGGTATATTCAGATTAGATGTATGCCCTGACCCTTGAAGATAAGGTTCACGCATCTGTTATGTAACCAACAAGCCTTGGAGAGTCTATATACTGTAGTGAAGGCAGCATGTTCTGGAGGTTGCCTTCCAGTCATGTACTGCAGTTCTGAGGGAGGGCCAAGATAAACAGCAGCCATATCCAGCCTCCTGGAGGAGCATGTCGGGAAAATCTTATGGAATTTCATTTCCATGCAATGCAGAGAAGCTCGGCTAACCCTGCAGACAGTGAGTTTTTGTCGAGAGATCTCCTCTGCATTGTTGAGGTTTATCCTAAGTTCAGTTCATGCTCTTGGAGGTCAAATGCCAGCACGTTTATCCCAGGAGTGATTCATATCTGAGGTTCTGTTTTACTTTGATGTACGATCTTCACTCAGGTTGCGGGAAAAGGTGCAGGTTTAATGGAGAACTGGTTATCGTAGCTTTAAATCTCAAGGAGGTTTAAAGCTAATGCTTGAACCTGGGAATGATTACTGATTTGGGGTGAAAGACATGAGTTATACTATTTTTTATTGATTAAAATTTTCATTGTTTTAATTTTCATACATTTATTTCAATGTTCTTTTTGATTATAAAAAGAATTTGGATGTTTCTTGTGCTTTGGCACATGAAATGTGCTACAAAAAAGTCACAATACCTAATTTTCTATTCTGATATCAACAATGTTGAATATTGGCCGAGTGAAACAACTACTAAGCTGTTTTGTAGTTAAAGGACTTTAATAAACATGCCCATCTACTCACGCCCATGTCCTGGATTAGGCCTAGTCTAGAACTAAAGTGTGATATAAATGGTGTTTTACCATTTAAAAACCTAAAAAGGATTAAGTTTTACACTGGCCTACAACCTTTTACAAAATCTTTTACTTAAATCTACTTTTAAATGCAAAAAAAAAAAAAAAAAAAAAGATTTTACATTTCAAATGCAGAATATATATTTTGAATATTTTCACAGAATATTCCACTTTTATTTATATTCATTGCTCCCAAATTTACATTACTGCACGACTTCTTTTTCCAGTCCCTGGTGCTACAAGCCCCTCCGCAACATTTCATGTTGGATTTCTTACAGAATACGATCCGTCAATCCGAAGCCAGTGGGCCTACAGATACTGGCGCCCTGTCCCCAGCAGTCGTCCAATGAATGCAAACAGCAACAATATTGCGGAAGGGCTGTTCTACAGACATATCGAGTCTTTAGTCTGTGGTTTCAAAGCTGTGCTTTTATAACCAGATTTGGTGCAAAGCGGCTTAAAAGCTGCAAAAATTTCAGATCAAAAGCAAAGGGCTGGAAGTCAAAGAAAAGAAAGGAAATAAACGATTTGCGTGCGCATCCACAGACACACAGGAAGCTCTTTTTTTTGGCTAATAAACAGAGGAAAGAAAACAAAGTTATCTATGACGACGAACAAAATAAGACTGACAATCCCTGTCCAGATGCAGACAAGGAGAAGCACTTTTGTGCCATGGTAACTTCTATGGCCTTTCATCATCTAAATTGATCGCATCTGCATGAGGCTGCTGCCAAGTGCCGTTCCGTCAAGATGAGCGAAGAAGAAAAAGCAGAGCAGATTCTGCGCGTACGCAATGATGAACAGTCATTCATCCCTATTTATTGAGCAGATAATATTACTGGGAAAATACTTCACAATCTCTCAGTTGCTAAAGTTACGCCTGTTAATGCAGACAGCGCTTAAGCGGCTCTCGTTATGTCTGTCAGGGGATGGGGGTTCTTAGCACACAAATCATTGAGCACCAACTCATTTCTGAGACCTAACGGCCCAACTAACACACTGCTCAACCACAAAGAAATTGTGAAAATGAAAGTGATCATTCTGTCATACGTGAACACACCACAACACAGTGTGAACAGCACGAAATTCTTCCTCTGTATTTAACCCATTCACCAAGTGAAGCAGCGGGCAGCCAGGAACACAGTGCCCAGGGAGCAGAGTGTGGGGACGGTACCTTACTCAAGGGAACCTCAGGTGCCACTAGCAAACCCACGACTTTCTGATCGCAAGGGCAATCCCTAACCACTAGGCCACCAGTTGGTCAAATACAGATGTTTTATGTCTTGATCAAGGCACAAACCCTTCACGATAACACAAAAACCTTTCAATGGAGACAACTGATGACCGTAAAGCCAAGTTTTATCCCTGGCTGAAACTACAGCCATTCGTGACCAGGTGTCTAAGAAAGGAAGGCCCTCCTTTAACCTCCCAATCACTGCAATGTCAGGCTGTCTCCTGCAAGCGTATTGAGGTGTTCAGTGCTGTTGGGTTAGCGGCAGGTTATACTTTAGCTGTCATACTCCCAGCTTGGTAGCATCAGTTGCTGAAAGCAGCTGTAGTGTAAATATAGTAAATAGACAATAGCATCATTATGTGATGAAGCACCAGAACATGGGTGAATACTGACTGAGAGGCTGCTTCTAACTTCCAGACTGTGGACTGAACAGAAATCTAACTTCCAGACTGTGGATTGAATAGAAATCCATCTTCCAGACTGTACACTGAATAGAAATCTCAGCTTTTAGTTCCTAGAACTCATTAAGGCTTCCTATGGAAACTTTATTTCAAGAACAGTTCACCGAAGTGCTGCAAAACAAAAAGCTCACTAAATGGAAAAACATAAAATAAAACATAAATTAAACCTTTTTAGTTCAATTTATTTATTTTACTTCTTAAAATCAAATTTATCAACTAAACCCGCTCAAGGGCCTGAGTACAAAAGGTCTGTGTCACATTATCATCATAGATATGGCATGTGTGTTACATGACCGTGCATCTCAAGAAGTCAAAGTTTCCCCAGGTACCGTAGCGCCTCATCAACATGAGCGATCAAATCTACGTGCAACCCTAACTGTTCTGAGAACAGCCCGAATGGGCTACTCTGTTAACACAATGCCATTTTAGGATTACGTGAAATAAAGCCTTCTGAATCTACTGAAGTCTATGTGCTTTACACTAGTTACAGCCACAGATGCAATCTGTCAGTGATTCACAATAATATGGTTAATTGGCTAAAGCTGTTTAAAAAAAAACAAACAACAAAAAGAATAACAAATAAAAGATCATGGTAAAATGAGTAAACAAACTAATAAAATGGCCAAAAATTCTGGGAAGCTCTTACCACAGGGATCCAATATTATTTAAGACTAAGTTGTACTTTTGCATGGTATTAAAACTACATCAGTCGGTTTATCGGTCGGATCCTATTACGTAGTTTCCATCGGCACTACTTCTGAGATTCTTCTCTGCAAATCCAGTTCCAACCAAAACATGGTATATAATGTGTTTTTTTGACTTATAGAAGACATTAAACCAAGCCACATTGGATGTAACCACACCAAAAGGCTTTACCCACACTGTGTTTGACCATATTTTTCCATAAGCGATAGCAGACAATCTGTCACAACGATGAAGCCGAGATTCAGCAGGGGTCGATTTGTGCTTTCAGGGATCCCTCCAGAGACCGGTCCTCCTTTCTTTACTTTCTTTGCGGCATGTTTTGAGACAGGGGGGTCATTATCAAAGTAACGTGCCCACCCATTACGGGGCCTGGGATGTAGACCACATTTGTCTCGAGGCAGCGAGGAGCCGGCGGATTCTGATTTCACAAAAGGCATTCGAGGACCGTAATGACAGTCCGGAGCTTTGGCTGCCTGGAACAGAGCCGGAGCTTTCTGCTCAGTAATACAGACATACCAGATGCCATTTGCAGGCTGCCTAGATCATCAATCAAACACTTTCAGGCCAGAAGATACTCCGGCGTATCATCTGAACTGAACCACAACACCGCGGCCACAAAGAACCACATTGTTCTACGCATGACATCATCACGTGCAAGTAATTATCCCCGATGTGTGATGCGGTCAGGACAAATTTGCTGCATAATGGCAATGTGCGCGCGATCTGGAGATAACGCTCGCCTCAAACATGATGGAGCTTCGGAGCTCGAAGGACAAACAATGGCTGTTTGCTGTGGAATAAATCACCGAAGACGGCATGTACTCCAACGTGCTTTTCAATCAGATCAGAGCAGACAGCACGTCTTTCTTTTTTCCTTCTAGAGAACACAGTAACTTTTTTATCGCTTTAGATTGATGAGTGTTGGTGATACAGTTGGAGACCAGAAACATACTCAACCAAGTTCATCCAGGGACGATAATGAATACAGCATACAAGCACGGTGAAAACTTGGACACCTAAAGTTTTCCCAATAATTTTCGTATTCCATCAAGCTGAATTTTCCTCACTCCTCACGGGTTTGACATTGAATGTAAAGTTTCTAAATGTGCCATTCGCTCTTCAACATATGGGAACTAAGCGGCACAACACGTATTGAACTCATTGCTTTTGTGAAGTCACAAAAAATGGGGGTGGCTCAATACCACTTTTTCATCTCCGATACCGATACAGCAACACTGAGCATTTGCAGATACCAATCCAACATCGTCTTTTCCACTCTGTAAACAACTACTCTGTTAATAATACATTCATTATCTGAAGACACTTTGCATAATGTTAATCTGCATTTTAATGCCTATATAGTGCATTATGTAGGGAGCAGGGAGGCAGCTGAAACACAGCCTTGCTGCTCATCTGTTACTCATCCAAGCATGTCTCTAAAGTTCTATTTTATTTTGTATTCTATTCCTGTAAGGCACATTGAATGATCTATGAGAATGATAATTTGCTTTACAAGTAAACTTGACTTAAATATTCATCATTCAGGCTGGTGGCCTAGTGGTTAGGGCGTTTGCCCTGCGATCAGGAAGTCATGAGTTTGATTCCCAAGACTGCTAAGCACCTCTGAGGTTCCCTTGAGCAAGATACGGTCCCCACACACTGCTCCCCGGGCACTGTGTTCCTGGCTGCCCCCTGCTTCACTTGGTGAATAGTTTAAATACAGAGGAAGAATTTCATGCTGTTCACACTGTGTACTGTGGTGTTTCACATATGACAGAATGGTCACTATCATTTTACCCGATATCCTGTCCAGTGATTTTGACTCACATTTGACTGATTGATCGATTCTGAGTATTGAATCGGCACACACCTTCAAAAATTGACACAGTTGCACATTCATTCCTGTTCAGCCTGCAGCAGTTTAGACACATTTTGAGCATATTAGCCCAGCCTGCTTATTGTATAGGAGCCACATACGAAGCGATCAATAAGAAGAGGTCATTTCCATCCATATGTCTTAAAGGTACAGTGGAAAAATCAGCCCCGTTTCATTTTAAGGGATATAGAGAGGTGGGAAGATGTTAATAGAGAGGTGGGAAAATCAAGGGGAAAAAAAAAAAAAAAAAAGACGGTTTTGGGACATAATCCCATTTCAACACCACACATGGACCTCATGTATGCAACATTATGGAACATAAATGAATACGCACCCTTCTCTAATAAAGTAATTATTCACCAAAACATTCCTTGGATTGAAGAGCAGCTAAACTAAATAAATAGTTTTCTAAACTATTATTAAAAGGAGATTTAGGACTCAAAAGGTGGTTTAAATGCCTGAAAGGCTTGAAGTGCAGATCTCACTGCAAGAGAAGAAAACATGGTAGCACTTGGAATGGGAACAAATATTAGACCAAATATTAGAATCTCATATATCAAAAGAGTTTTCTTTTTATTAAAAGCATACTTTGCACCCAAAAGGTGGTTTAAACGCCTGAAAGGCTTGAAGTGCTGATCTCACTACAAGTGGAGAAAAACATTTTAGGAGCACTTGGGAACGGGCACAAATATTAGACCAAATAAAAGACATGAAAAGAATATATACCCACATTTGAAGGAAGTACAGATTGAATATATGCCTCTATTCAGTTTGCCTCTGTCACAGCCCTGGTGGTCATCACAATAAGTAGTGCAGACTGGACAAATGAGCATCTGTTGACCGCTGCTTCATTCAGATGGTTTGATGATGAATGCGCACAGTTAGGAACAAACCACATAATTCCGAAAGTGGACAGCAGATTTTTCTGGAGCTCCAATAGAATTTAAACCAGCGCACTCAGGCTGGCACTGGTGAATCAAACCCTGACTAATGGCAAAAACAAACCACCAACAATGCAACCCAACAAGGCCCGAGGCACGAGCTGCCACTCATACAGGCCGCTCGCATTCTGACTGGTCTACTATAGGCTTAAATGATCCAGAAAGACTTACAAACCCACCAATTTTGTACCAGCAGTGTGGTTGAACTGAAAAAATCCATGCTCTTAGGTTAAATTGTGTGTAAAAATACTAGGTGTAGTATATTTGCTTATGCAACATTTACAAAATGTAGAAACCAGGACTATATAAGAATTACAGAAGTAATGTCATATCTGTAGGGTGAGAAATGTAGCGTTTTAGCCCAGCAAATATTTCTGTCTTTCCAGAATACAAGAAGCACCATATTGATTTGAAATGGCAGTGAGCCATCTATCCAATAAGTCTAGCCAATATTTTTGTCCTGGATTTTTCCTTGCTTTAAGAAAAAATGTAGTCCCAAAACATACCCTGGACTCCTCAGTCTAATTAAGTTAGCAGTCACAGTTTGTTCTGAATTTACTTTTTGTAATGTTCCAAGAACCAACACATTCATGAAACCACCTATATCCACATTCATATATCCACTACAGCAGTTTAGCTCTGCCCACTCAAGCTGAGGTTATAAGGCGTGTTTCAGCTCACCATACAGAGCAGCCAATCAGAACAGAGCTCATCTACATACATATTTTAGGGGTAAAATAACAAAAACTGCTTGTTAAATTTCTAATCACTCATTCACCCTTAAAATTAGTCATGGCAAAGGAACTATTGACTGGTTGTGATACAAAACTGCACAAACGTCATAACTGACGATTCATATGGATTCATGGTTCATTTTTGCATCCAGCAAGGAGAGCCTGAAATTACGCCTAGTGATTAGCTACCTAAGCCACTTTCTGAAGGTGAGCAAACTACTTTAGCTAATGTCTTTGGACTTGCTAAAGGGCTAGCTAAGGGCAGACCACGTAAAACACCCCGATATGCAGGGCATGGCTTCTACTGGAACCTGATTGGCCACCTCTGGCATGTGTGCTTCCTCCAATATAATTCGTAGTTGATAAGTTTCAGATGATGACACCCATGCAGCCTGGCATAAAATCGTGAAGCTGCGGAACAGAACTGTAAATCTACTTGTTTTCGCAAAACAGAAATGTTAAAAAACAGAGATGAAAAGATCAGAGCACTGGAGAATTAATCTCTGCGAGTGGTGCGATCAAATAAACGAACGAGGACAGAAAATTGTATCCATGTTATTGAGCTTGAGCGGAAACAGCTTGGCCCGCTAGTGCGGATCCCACCAGGGTATTGTGGGACATGTTACAACACGCAGAATCCCACCACCGAGCCCAAAAGTTGGTCAATTGCTCCACTCTGTCTTCACAAGTTTGTCCTCCAGAACAAATAATGTTTGCTCTGGTGGAACACGCCGCAAGAGAGGCGACGGGTTGGGCTGTTACACAAGCGGGCTGGTGTGATGACAATCACGTCACACTCCCGCACAGCTGCCTACCTTTCCTGACCTCGGAGCAGCACGGTAGTAGACCCGCAAAAACTCAATCAGACCAAAGGGCAGAGGGCTGGAAAGCTAATCACCGGCGTCTCCAAAAGAGGGAAAATACACGCCAAAGCACGATGAAGTAGGTGAGAGTTTTATATGGTGGGTTTGGAGGAATTCAGCAAATTCATCTAGATGATCAACTTGTCCAACCTGCAGATCTAGACTACATTTCTCTTCCATCGTAACACCAATGAGAACGGCAGGGGTTGCTTTGCATTTGGGCAAAGTTTCCAAGTTTGCAAAGACACACAAGCCTGCCAAAGTGGTTAAATTGTGTCTGTGCTCCTGTACGAAAATCATGGCACGGTGATTTTTGAAACCCAGAACTAATGACCCAGTGCTCTGATCCAATGGCTTTGATCACCAACTACTATGATATCAGAATCAGATTCAGAATCATGTTTACTGGCCAGCTATGTGAGCAAACGGTCAATGGTGTCTCTCAAGCACAACAGTATAAAACAACAATATGTAAAGATACAAGGAAATAATATACAATAATATACAATATGAATTATATAGCCTACAGTGTATGAGCATATAAATCAACAATACAATATGACACAGTTTGATATCTACTCTCCTGCTATATTTAGCCCCCTCCCCCTTAACAAATGTTCCAGCCAATCACTGACTTCTGAAGAAGTTCATTCACCAGAGCAGGTGTTGGAGATTGTGGTTGGATCAAGACTCAGGAAGGTGGATCTCCAGGACCAGGGTTGGTGGCCACTGTTGTTGGGCAGTGTCAGATTCCAAGTAATCTAGCCCAGTGGTTTGGGGGGCAGCATTAGGGGAGCTGCAAAGTTTACTCATTTAAACATGGCCTCAATCAGCACCGTCTGAAGCAAAGTTTACCAGTGAGACATTACATGATTTTGTTTTGTTACATGATATGTTTTGTTGATTTTCATAGTGTAAAGAAGTACACATCCTCCACACAAAAAACAACATTAAATATGGCATAACTTTTGACCATTACTATGTGTGAAAGTGTATCTGTTCCTTTGCTACCATGTTACCTTAATATGAAGCTAAAGGTTTAATAAAGTTATCGATTAAAAAAAAAAAAAGCAGTCGTGTTAACACTGGTTTCCCAGATAACACCATGTTATCGATTCAGCATTGAATTATGGTTAAATGCACTGATTTATGGTCAATGTTGAATTATCAACGTTATAACTAAAGCAATTTTTGGTCAGTCATTGTCATTTCAACGGATGTGTGCTATCTGGGTTGCTAAGTAGCTAATTCAACAAATCAACAAATGAAATTACATTAATAAGAGAGAACTGTTTTCCCCCCATTTTTGATGTTATAACTGAAATCAAACAAGTGAAAAAATATCATTTGACATGATCATGAGTGAGTGTTTCTTGAAACTGTTTAAAGCTGCTGAAGTTGAATCAATGTTAACGCTAGCCTGAGAAACACACACACACACACACACACACACACACACACACACACACACACACACACACACACACACAGGTGGTAGCTCTCTCCCTAATAGCAGAAGCAGATTTCTGAGCGCTGCTAGAAAAGCCATCATTCCTGAGCTGGAAGTGTCAGGTTGTGAATGATGAGGAGCCAAAGCCTTTTCCTGAAACATTAGCACTTAATGCTATTTTATTAGCACTGCTGGTGATTCGTCATCGTGACACCAATAAATACATTTATCCTCAATCAAAAACACGTCACAACATAAGTTCTGGTTCAGGATCACCTGATAAAGTACTTAGCGGGGGGAAAACACACACACACTCGCACACAAAGACCTCTCTCACTCCAGTGCCTCATACAGGCTTGAATGAAAAGCAAGGCCAGAACGTGTAAAACCATCACTGTAGGACGGAGGTTGGAGCGGCCGGGAGGGGGGCTGGTGTTGAGGGGGCAGGGGATGTGTTGCCTGATGTGCAGCTGAAGCCAGCGCTGGAGCGGGGCAGTGTCTGGGTATACGGCCCCCCACTGCTTTATGTTGGCTAACGTGCTGCTAACCTTTTCTTTTACCTTGGCGCGTTCATCCAAACATCTCCACGCGTTTTTACGATGCTCTTTCTGGCTGAGCCTTTAAACTCAGGAGAGCTCCCTGTTAATCCCGCTCAGACAAAACACACAGAACACAAAGACCTGACATGGGAGAAGAGAAGTCCACTGGGTAAGAAGGTGTCTTGGTGTGGGCTCCTATGACTCTACACAGTGTTTTCCTTCCTCACACAGAGGCCTGGAAGCGTTTTTCCCTTCGTCCATCTTTCTTGCAGCCGATCCGTTACGCTGCGAGGATCCACACCGACAGAGCTCTGCAGCCGCCATTAAAACAAGACGTAATGCTAAAAAACCCACAGGTTCGCAGAAGCATCTCAGTGGGACTCACACAGGAAAAACCTGAACATTTGTTTTTTTATGGCGTGCAGTAAATACTTGCCAGGACGCTCTCCAACATCATGTTCTACAACCCAGGAAACAAACACGCTACACAGACACAGACACACACACACACACACACACACACACACACCCAGATATAGAGACAGAGACAGATTTAGAGAGAGAAATACAGAGACACACAGAGAGAGAGAGAAAGAGACAGAGAGAGAGAGAGAGAGAGACAGAGACCAAGACCGAGAAAGAGAGAGACATAGAGACAAAGAGACAGACAGAAAGAGACAGACAGACAGAGACAGACAGAGGCAAAGAGAGACAGACATTGACACAGAGAGAGAGAGAGAGAGAGAGAGAGAGACAGAGACAGAGACAGAGACATAGAGAGACACAGACAGAGACATAGAGAGACAGACAGAGAGAGAGAAGAAAGAAGTACTGATAAGAAAAGCAAGAGAATGTGAAAGCAACAGATGGAGGGAGGTAAAGAAAGAGAAAGAAAGAAAAATGGAAGGTAAGAAAGAAAGAAGTACAGAAATGAAAAATAGTGGGAGATATGACAAAGGAGGAAAGAAAAAAGCGAATGTAAGAAAGAAAGTAAAGTAAATGTAGGAAGGAATGAAGGAAGTAAATAAATGTAAGAGAATAAAAGGAAAAAGTATAAGGCAGAGTGAGAGTGTACGAACGAGAGAGGGAACAAAACAAAGACGAAGAAATAAAAGGATATAAAAAGAAAAAATAAGACTAGAGGGAAAGACATGAAACAAGAAAAAATGAAAAAAAAAGACAAACAGAAAGACGAAGAAATAAAAACAAAGTGTGAGGTTCGTTTCCAGCTGTTACTGTGGTCAGGAAAGCAGCTGCTGGAGGACAACAAAGCACTGCTGTTTTAAAACATAGGCATGAAGTCAAGATGCTGCGGAACATCTGAAAAGAGTGCCTTTAGACCCTCCTCAGGATTTACAGCATCTCTGACTGTACCTGCTGGATCATTCGTCCAGAAGAAAAACACACAGCAAAGAGGTTCTCCATACTGAGGACTGGAGTGTCCCTCAGAGGTCCAGAGTCTCTGACCTCCTTGTCCAGGAGAACCATGAATGGAGATTTATTTGGATGCTCTTTCCTCCTGCACTTCTTCTCTCAAAATCTTCTACTACCTGAGAAAACCACTCGCTCAGGGACAGCAGGGAACATTGCCCAGTTTCACATGAAGATCAAGAACATCATCTAAACCCAGCAAATTCGGTTTGACCTCTTCAAAAACCAGCATGAACCATAAATTTACAAGCTTTTTAAACCCATAACCATCCAGCATCGAGAACTACCCAAGCTAAAGTACTGCCTCATCATGGGGGTTTATCAAAGCGAAAAAACCCATACAAGCTCAAAACTTTCCATTTTTATTGAAAAAATTAATCGTTAAAGGAAAATATTTTTATGCTGCGGTATTTTTATTTATTAATCTGCATTATTTACTAACAAAAGAAAATAGCAGTTTACACAATGTAACCATTTAATGAGACGAAGCTAAAGATGAAACATTACAA
>JBBPCX010068965.1:0-11743 GCA_037974365.1 Hydrocynus forskahlii
ATTTTTGTGTGTGTGTGTGTTTGTGTGAGTGTGTGTTTGTGTGAGAGTCTAGGGATTGTGTGTGTGTGTGTGTGTGTGTGTGTGTGTGTGTGTGTGTGTGTGTGTGTGTGTGTGTGTCTGTGTGACCATAGGAGTGAGAAAATTAGAATGTGAATAGACAATTTAATGGCCACATCAAGGTTTTTGATTTTAAATTATTTCCATTTTCCATTACAAGAGAACTGACATAAATGTCTAATGTTTCTTAAGCTTGGTTACCCAGCAGTTCACCTGAGACTTCACAAGACTATTTATCCTGACTGATGAAAATGCTAATATTCATTACAACAGGCAAATAATGACTTTTGTTAACTGCCAGGAACAAAGAGCTGAATAGTAATGAATTCTGAGTTTTGTTTTTTTAAACCGCCGATTATATGAATATGCATGGAGATGCAAATGCATACTTAGCCGTAGTCAAAACAAACGATGATCAAGCTTTTCGTTTTACGCCAGTCGCCACTGATTGTGGTTAACGAGCAATTTACATAAGCAGCAACATTAATGACCACAACAAGAAGCAGCTTGTGGGAGATAACGGGGATATACATATGGAAAAGTGCTGAGCTAATAACGTCTCCCTCGTTACAAGTGTGGGGGAAAAGTGCAACACACAAAGGCTTCAGCAATTTATTCTTGTGTTTTCCACAAAAAACAAGCTCTTTTTTCCTTAAGCATTTCTGAGTGGCCAGCAGAAGATTCTACTATAAGAGAAAAATTTACTATAAGCAATTTCTGTAAAAAAAATCCTTGTAGTACTGCTATGGATGTTTTACTTGAGAATATGTTAGTGTTAATGTTTCAGTTTCAGTGTATATTTCAGTGTAGAAGAGTGTTCAGCATTAAAGTAAAGTGGTCCCTTATACTCACGCATGACCACACTACACCACAGAACAGCACATTATGTGAACAGTGTGAAATTCTTTCTCTGTATTTAACCCATTCACCAAGTGAAGCAATGGGCAGCCTCCAACAGGGGGCGCTTGGGGAGCAGTGTGTGGAGACGATACCTTTCTCAAGGGTACCTCAGTGGTGCCTCTAGCAGTCCTGGGATTCAAACCCATGGCTTTCTGATCGCAGGGGCAACTTCCTAACCACCTCGCCACCAGCAAAAAAGCACATTGGAGACTTTGGAATGACATTGAGGAGTTTGGCCTGATCCATTCAGACATGGATTCTTAGAAATACTAAACTAAACATCAAAATCAGTCAACATCAAAATCAGTCAAGCAGTCACATGTGACCAATCAAAACAACTGAAAACATCATCTTAATTTAAACAACTATGTTTCAGTAATGCTATTGTGGCTAACCACTAGCTTGCTAGCAATGTTAGTGAAATTAGCATGTATGGTTGAATTATTTTTCTTAAAAGACAGCATGGAACTGATGACAGTTTTCATGTAGTTCCTCAAAATTTGAGTGTGCAGATGAGCAGCTAATGTGCTAACTTCAAGTTAATGCCCTAGCAGCCAGTGGTCTGGTGGTTAGGGAGTTGGCCTTGCGATCAGAATGTTGTGGGTTTGAATCCCAGGACTGCTAGTGGCACTATGGTACCTTTGAGCAAGGTACCTGGAACCCCCACCCCCCCAATTGGTCACAGCCCACAGCTTCAAATGGGTTAAATGCAGAGAAAGAATTTCACACTGTGCGTGACTATAAGGAGCAAGAAATTGAAAGAGTTAGCCCTAAGCTTAAATGCTAAATGCACTTTAATTTGCTCCAGTCCGTTGAATATATTGTTTGTTGCTTGTCTCAAGCAATTCAATATGATACGCTGTACTGCTGCATCCTGCTGCAGATACACTATTGCAGAAGTAGATCAGTGACTCCTTCTAATGGCCTTAAATTATTTTAAATGATTGAATGTCCATACACAACACTATTACTGCATAGCAGTATCAAGCCAGTATGACACATAACATTACCGCTATTGAAATTCGGTAAATTCTGTTAAATTTAACTGATTTTAGTGAAAAGTGAACATTCATTGTGGATGATTGACAGTTGGCTGGAAGCGGCAGTTTTTCACTTCCCGATTTCTAATCAGATGGCATTGGATAAATCCACGCTTTCAGAAGATCTGATTGCAGTTCTATTTTTAGCCCACTAGTTCACAGTGATTGCTGGCAGTTTCTCGTAGCTGCTGCCTCTAACCAAAATGACTGCTGTCAAAAACACATTATAGCTGTTCTTGGGATGCATGTATAACATAAACCTGTGTTAGATCACCATGCAGTGTTGATTTTCTTGAAAATACATCTTTACTAAATAAATCTGTTCTAAACTGTACCATCTAGTACTCAGACCACACTATTAGTCTGAGTGACATCTTTATAAATTGGTTTGGGTGTGAGGGTGTTTGTGTGAAAGGGAGAGAGAATCAGGCAATTGTGAAGAGAAATGTTGCTCTGAAAGGCATTTGGGAAGAAAAAAGTGGTCCAATTGGGCGTGAAATAGCCTTGTAGATGATGATGATGTTTTTAAAATGGTTCAGGTTTGAGGAAACTTCATTCTGAGAGTTTTTGCTGGGAAATTAAAGCTGACCCTGCTTTCTCCAATCAAATTTTTTTTTAAATGTTTGTGCTCTTGCTTTCACTAACTTACCATGGATCTCTCTCTGTCTTTCTTTCTCTCTCTCTCCCTCTCTCTCTCTCTCTCTCCTCTTGCGGCTTGTGATGTCTATGATAAATTCAATTTCCACGCGAACGGTTAAGTTAATGCAGGAAGAGAAAAGTTTCAGATAGAACATTCTCAAAATCACAGGAAACATTCTTCTCTGTCAGTGAAGCCACGCTCCAGCTGAACGAACCTTTCTTTTCCGTTCTGTTCCGACTTTCTCAGACTACCGGTCTTCAGTTTTTTGTTCTAAGTTTTTTGTGGATGTTGTCTGGTTATAGTGCTGGAATTAAGTCCAGTATTCTCCACTAACAATCAAACAACCTTATTCTCCACCAAAACACCACCATTCTTCACCAAACACCACCATTCTCCCTCCAAACACCATCACCCCCTATCCAAACATGTAAGACTCCACCCAAACGCCAGCATTCTCCATCAAACACAGTACCCACCCAAACACCATCATTATCCACCAAACACCATCATTCTCCACCAAACACTATCATTCTCTGCTAAACACTATCACTTTCCACCCAAACACTATTATTCTCCACCAGACGCCATCATTCTTTACCCAAACATCACCATTTCCCAAACAAACACCATCATTCTCCACCCAAACGGCATAATTATCCACCAAACACCCTCATTCTACACCCAAACACTATCATTCTCTGTTAAACACCATCATTCCTCACCCAAACACCATCATTCCTCACCCAAACACCATCATTCCTCACCCAAACACCATGACTCTCCAACCAAACACTATTATTCTCCACCAGACACCATCATTCTTTACCCAAACATCACCATTCCCCAACCAAACACCATCGTTCTCCACCCAAACACCATCATTCTCCACCCAACATCGTCTTTCTTCACCCAAACACCATCACGTTCCACTCAAACACTGTCATTCTCCACTTACATTCAACAACTTATACGTTCATCCTAATGTTGTCAGTTTTTTTATGAAGTTTAGAAGAAGAAGTGATAAATTAAATAAGCCATTGTGAATGGGAAGAGCACTGTAGAAGATCCAGACAGCCACACAGAGGCACGACACACCAGAGTTTGGGTTTGTTGGCAGATTTTGGGTTTGTTGGCAGATTTTGGGTCAGTGATCTTAGAGCTTTAGATGTATTTTTGAAAACATATTTTCTAAAGCACTTAGTCAAGTGGACCTTGATGGACCTCAAGTTCTCCTCAGATCAGCAGCAGCAGAAAGAGAACAATGGCTAGACCATTCCAGATGGTAATCCCTTTGTAAGGTGAAGTTCAAGCAGTAGCTCGTAATGTCCACACCCATTGGTGTGTAATCAGGTGGTTGATCGTCAGGTCACTAGTGGGCGCTCTCCTTGCTCAATACAACAAAATGCTCCCAGGCAGCTTTTCCAGTTACTTTTATTATTATAATTGTTATTATTTTTATGTAGATCTGAAATGTACAGATTTTCTTTTCATGCACAGACAGCAGCACTCACCTGCCAGCACTTACACCAACAGAACCGATTTTGTTTTCTTTATAGTAATATTATACCCATAGCGAGTTTGTGTGCGCGTATGCGTATGTGTGTGTTCATTGCTTACCAATAGGTGGCAGCAGATTCCAAGTGTTTTTTATTCTCTCTCTTGCTTGCTCTCTCACTCTGTCTTTCTCTCTTTTCATTTGTTTCTCTCCCCACAGCTTTCCTTTTCTCTCACTCTGAATTTCTCCTTGTCCTCCCATAGTGTTGCCGAAGAAACCTCTGTCTCCCTCTGTTTCTCTCTGTTATCTTTTTTCTTTCTCTCTATCTTTCTCTATTCCCTCTCTCTCTCTCTCTCTCTCCTTCTCTCTCTCTCTCTCTCTCTCTCTCTCTCTCTCTCTCTCTCTGTCTGCTGTGTATATTTAGTGGTGTAGTTGTTGAATCAGTGGGTCCCTGCAGAGCTGCCTCTTATGTAATTTTCCAGCCAAACCCCACTACATCTCATACACCCACACCCACACCCAGACCCACACCTAGACCCACACTCACACACACTCACACACACTCACACAGTGTGTGACTGTAGTGGTCTTACTAATTGTATGTGCCCTTGGACAGTCAATTTCTTTGTTACGTCTTAACTCGGAAGTAAGAGCTTAAGACCCCTTCTTTTATTCCATCTTTCTTCTCTCTCTCTCTCTGTCTCTCTCTCTCTCTCTCTGTCTCTCTCTCGCTCTCTTTCTCTCGCTCACTCTCACTTCTTTCTCTCCCTCCATCTTTTTCACCCCTTTTTAATCCCTTTATATAATGCAAACTAAAAAAGATGGAGAGGAATAGAGAAAAAAGTATTCTCTCTCCCTCTCTCCCCCCATTTCCCCCTCTCTCCACCCTCTCCCCCCCCCCCCCCTCCAAACACACAAAAAACACACATACAAACACAAGCTGTACCCCTCCTCCGCTTCTCCCCCCTCCACTGGGCTTTTCTGACATGTTTGTGCAGTTCTGTGCTGTGAAACACATTTATTTATTTATAGGTTTGTGTTTGTTTGTTTGTTTGTTTATTTAATTTCCTGAAAGGACGCGGAGATTAAAACAGAACAACACTGACCTTGAATACAGTTCAACTTTATCTGTAACTATAATGATGTGTCTATCTGAGCATCACCTCAAAACTGTTTCAGAGTCTTCACACCTATTGTCTTTAATGATGTATAAAGGTTGTGGACATGTAGCATCCATCCATAAATCCTGTTTTTTGTTCCAATCATGTTACTCTGTTGATAGTAAAAATCTAATTCAGCTAACTACGACAGCATTTTTTAGGGTCTTTGGACAGGTTTTTCTCCATTACATTCAGTCATTTCAAGCATCCTGAGTTTCAGGATTAAAATCACACAAGTCTTGAAAATGGTCAGATCCTATCAGAATGCCAACTCCAGATTCCGACCCTTTTTCCCAGAACGACTCCTAATTCACCTGAGTTCTAGTCATGTGTCTCTAATTAACTGACATAAATACTTCAGACTCACATATTCAGATTTGTGCAGTATTAAATAACTAGTTGTTGTATTCTGTTATTCAGTTTATTCAGTTTGAATTGGACGATGGCGCAGTAGGTAGCACTCTTGCCTCACACCAGGTTCGAATCCGGGTCCTGGCCTTGTGTGTGTGGAGTCTGCATGTTCTCTTTGTGTTGGCGTGGGTTTCCTCCAGGGTCTCTGGTTCGTCCCACATTCCAAAGACATGCAAGTCAGGAGAACTGGGGATTCTAAATTGACTGTAGGTGTGAGTGTGTGTGCGAATGGTGTGTGTGTGTGCCCTGCAGTAGGTTGGTGCCCCGTCCTGGGTGAGTCCCTGGCTTGCGCCCAGGATAGGCTCCAGGTAGCCATGACACTAGTGAGGATGAAACGGTTACAGAAAGTAAGTGAGTGGTTTGAATTCCTCTGCCTGTCTTTCTCAACTCCTGTCTCGCCCTTTTGTTCTGTTCGCTGGTTCAGTTCGCCTTTCTGGACTCAGATATTTGGATTCCACTCCTGGACCCTTTGGATGATTCAGAATTGTTTGCTTGGTAGACTTCACTTTGGTTTTGGAACTCTGCCAGTATCTTAGCATTTTTCCAATAAACGGAATAAATATTGCTGCCTGTTTTAATCCACGCTTGGGTCTGTCTTGGTCTGAACCTGGCAAAAATGCAGGTTTGCATCCAAGATGCATTTGTAACAGACTGATCTCTCAAACCACTTCAGGAGAAAAAGTAAAGTAAAGCGACCCCTTTTACTCACGTTTGAACACAGCACACCACAGCACACGGTGTGAACTTCTTTCTCTGCATTTAAGCCATTTGCCAAGTCGAGCAGGGGGCTGCCACCAACGGGATGCCCGGGAAGCAGTGTGTGGGGACGATATCTTGCTTAAAGGTACCTCAGTAGAGCCACTAGCAGTCCTAGGATTCAAACCCAGGGCCTTCTGATCACAGGGGGCAACTCCCTGCCACCCCGGTTTTTAGACATGTTTTTGCCAGATGTAGCGATGTTAACACATACGTCCTCTCCAGACTTATTCAACAACCAAAACCCCTCCTGATACTGTAACAGCTCCTTGGACCTAATACAAGCATTTTTGCTCCATCTACTATCATGACTTTCTTCTGAGTTTAATTCTGTTTGAGCTAGTTAGGAATCACTTTTTTGGTTAAACAATGCCTTTCTTCATCGTCTTGCTATAATACACTTTCAACACACCTGGTTCATGATGGAAGCACAGGAAGATACTTATTCTAAACATCTGTCTTCTTGTAAACACTGAGAGTGCGTTCTGCAAAATTGTGCTTTTCTTCTGAGTAGAACAGAAAAATGAGGCAAAATCAGGCAATTGGTTGTTGTACATGAGCTGATTTGCATATTACTCACCACAGTAATCGGATCTGTTTAGCTGGAGACACATTTAAGAACCAAGCGTAAAAATCTTATTAGGTTACTGTCCAAGTACCAGCAACATCAAATGGAAGCTTGAATTCCGAGTTTTAAATGTGACGCCACTCAGCTGGACTGCAGTGAGGCAGTACATGCAGTCAGAAGCTTTCAGACAGTGAATATATCCCCTACAAATTTACACACATAATGACTTTTGTCTTTGTACTTATACACAAAAACGTATGTTTTAAAAACTTAACCTGATTTCTGCATTTCGCTGCCCCGTATTAACCTTTTTTTCAGAGTTTGGGCAAAGCCCCTTGCGTCCAGTGAAGGGCAATCTTAATGCTTCAGCATACCAAGACATTTTGGACAACATCATACTTTGTATATTTTTTGGAAGAACCTTTTCTATTCCAGCATGACTGTGTCCTAGTGCACAAAACTCCAAAAAGACATAACTGGATGAGTTCAGTGTGGAAGAACTTGACTGGCCCACACAGAGCCATGACCTCAACCCCATCCAGCACCTTTGGGATGAACTGGGACAGAGATCGCGAGACAGACCTTCTCGTCCAACATCAGTGTCTGACCTCATAAATGCTCCACGGAATGAATGGGCTCAAATTCCCACAGAAATTCTTGTGGAAAGCCTTCCAAGAAGAGAGGAGGCTGTTATGGCTGCAAAGGTGGACCAGTTTAATGTTTTTGAATGCAATGTCATGAAAGTCCATGTTGGTGTAATGGTCAGGCGTCCCAATACTTTTGTCCATATAGTGTACCAGGGCTGCGCGATATGGACCAAATATGAATATTGCAATTATACTGAGACATATTGTGATTCCAATATCTTTTATTATGTTAAAGCACCAGTATCATCACTTTTCTCTAATAAAAGTAGCTTTAAGTGTTGATTGCAAGGAATAAACATAGTTTGGAAAATGGTCACATAGTTATGAATTATATTCATGATACACAAACATGCACAAATGTTAAAGAAAAAAAAATAGAATAGGAATACAAAATATTAAAAATGCAAAATAGAAATACAAAATATTAAATGTGGACATTTGAAGAACAAATTAGTGTTTTTAATGGTTAAAGATTTGACTTTTGTAGGATTACATGAAGACCTCATATTATCAGAACACCCACTTGCCTGGACCTGTGATTGGTCATCCTGTCAGAGACAGTGTGATTGGTTAGAGGCTCATTTGCATATTGCAGCCCTCTGTGATATCTATATTGCAGAGACCGATATTGTGAAAATGATTAACAGATGAAATGGTGTGCAGCTCTAGCTGATACCCTATTTTTGCCTCCATCTGCTGAGCGCCCTCATGAAGAAAAGACCAGCAAGGCTGGGACTGGTCACTGATTACTGGTTTCTCTATGTTTGGAGGGCAGAGAGCTTATAGAACTCCACACAACCTTCTGAGGACCTTCAGAAAGCAACATAAATGCATGCTGATCCCAGGTCAACTGCCACTGGTTTTCACATTAAGCTTCTGCATATATATGTGTGTGTGTGTGTGTGTGTGTGTGTGTGTGTGTGTGTGTGTGTGTGTGTGTGTGTATGTGTGTATGAGTGAGAGATGCTCTCTTGCTTATCTCCTTGATCTTCCTCCTTGACAATGACTGTATTTGTGCAGGTGAAGCACGTGTCAAAGACCTTTATGTACCTTTAGAAGATGTTTCACCCTGAACATTTAACAGCCTTATCTTTCTCTCTTTCTCTCTCTCTCGCTCTCTCTCTCTCATACACACACACACACACACACACACACACACACACACCCCTCTCTGTCTTTCCTCTTTCTCTTTGTCTCTCTCTCTCTCTCTCTCTCTCTCTCTCTCTCTCATACACACACACACACACACACACACACACACACACACCTCTCTCTTTCTTTCCTCTTTCTATTTCTCTCTCTCTCTCTCTCTCTCTCTCTCTCTCACACTCTCTCTCTCTTTCACCCCCTCTGTCTCTCTCTCTCTCTTTCACCTCTCTTTTTTCTCTCTCTCTCATCCCTCTGTCTTTTTCTTCTTTTTCTCTCTCTTTTACCTCCTCTCTGTCTAATCCTCTGAGTGTGTGTGTGTGTCTCTCTCTCTTTCTTACCTCCTCTCTTTCTCTCTCTGTCTTTTTCTCTCTCTCTTTCTTTCTTTCTTTACTCTTTCATGTTCTGTCTTTTTCCCCATCTCTTCTCTCTCACTCTAGTTCATTGTTTTTTTCTTTCTTTATATTTTTTTCATTCAAGATTCTTACTATGAATCAGTGATTATGAGTGACTCTGCCTTCAAAGTAAATAACTGTCGAGAGAAGAACCGTTTCTGCGAAAGATAAAAGACATGTCGCTATTTGTTTCCTTAAATCTTTCAGTATTTCGTACCTCTCTCCTATGCCCCCCCCCACACACACACACACACATACACACACATCCTGCTTTATCTGATTTTTTGTATATTAACAAAAACAGCCTAATGTTTGGTAATGTTAAAATACATAACTGTCAGAACCGCAGTTCCTCGTCTGCAGCAGCGGTGGGGCTGCCAGTCAGACATTGTTTATGATGCTGTGTGTTTATTAAGAGGGGTTTTATATTACTGGGTGTTTGTGATGATGTGTGTTTGTAAACAGGAATCTCTCTTTCTCTTTAACACTCTGGAAATGAACCAAATGAAGAAGAGATGGAGCCGCGGCACCAGGGGACTGAATGGAAGGATGGTGTTAATTAGACACCAGCGTGCTGGTGTTGTTTTGACATTTGATTTACATTTGTGTTGATTAGGGACACCTGCATAAACGACTGAGGCTCTTTCTGCCAGGCTTTACATTCATACAGAGCTGTGCATTTCCCAGCATCTTCACTGCGTGATAACATCTGCTCAGCAGGGCTGTATGCACACATGCGCACAGTGTGTAATAATAGTGGTTTATAATCGGTGTATAATTGCATTTACAGGAACTGGCTTTATTTGACTTGCAGTATTTCTATATTTTTCAAAGACACAGGACCTAACATTGGAAATTGCACTAGCTGGTACTAATACTGGAGTAACCTGTCACGACTGGGCTGTGACCGTCCAGCAAAGAGGCGCAGAAGCAGACTTCCAAAACACATGCTCATACTTATTACTTCATCCCTGGCCAGCCGAGAGCTCATAATGTTCTCACTGACCAGGGATGAGACCACACCCCCAGTCAACATAAAAGTCTTTTACAAAACTTAAACAACAGCGGCCTCTAGCAGCCACTGACTGGGGATGTCACATTACCACTAAATATGTGGTAAAGTTTGAATAAATCCAAATTAAAATCTGTAGAAAAAACTCAATATGAAATACACTATGCTATATACACAAATGCTGGTTATAAATACTATAGAAAAGTAACTTACAGTTAAGTGAAATCAAATCTACACAGTAGTATAGAAGTACTATTGGTGGGATAATACCTTTCTTAATTCTGAATTCTGAAGAAATCAAATTTATGTTTAGGCCACTATTGCATGTTCTTAAAAACATGTATTTTCCCTTTTTTATTTACTGGTGTCTGGTAGTAATCGCCAGAAGGCGGTGTTTGTTTACCTTAAAGGTATTTGCCAAACGCCATTCAACGATAAAAGAAGAAAAAGGAGAATACATTATTATCAAGTGCTGCTCTCTCTCTCTCTCTCTCTCTCTCTTTTCTTTGACTAGACAAATAGTTTCCAATGAATACTAAACAGTATTTTTGCTTGAAATGCCCACCCAGAGTGTGAAAAGCAAACGTCAGACATCAAACATGACTACTTATCATAAAGGGGGAAAATCTTGAGTGCAGTCACATCATAGATCATCTTTTATACATTTGGTACGCACAGTCCAAAAAAACAGGCATCCTGCTATGACCAAGAGAATCAAAACGTACGTCAGAGGTAATGGTGTTTCTGATCTCTGCTGTGATCACAGAACATTCTTTTCTGAATCATAAATCAAACTGGACACAACAAATAGCTGTAATTGATGGTTTTGCAGTGGTGGAGATATTGGGTATTTGCCAGAGCAACAGAAATGTGGCCTGAAGCAAGGACTGAATGTGGTTTTCAGGAAAAATTCCTGCCAGCAGGACCAACAAAATGACAAAGTGTAGCATGTTTATGCTGTAGGTTTCTGAGGTTAAGAATCCATTTAGGCTGTGGGTTAAGGCCTTTACACACCAAGCATGATTTGTTCTTCTTTGGACGTCAATGAATTAATTTGAACATGCATGCAGCAGCTGAAATCTTTCACATCAAATGCAATTGTTCTCCTTTGTGCTACTTTTGAGGATCCAAGTCATGACTGAGTAGAAATAGTGAAGAAATAGAGATCAATGAGTCGAATAGAGGTTTACAAGACCCTTTACTTACTGACCATTGTGTCTGTGGCCTCACACAGAGATGAGTTTTGTGAGGCAGATGATTGGTTACCAGGTGGCCAGTGTCTGTGTCCTTTCAAAATGGAATTTGAGATTGACCGTGTTGATGTTACATGTTGACTGTTGCGGCCATATTCGTTTTCTTGACAGAAAACCTTTGGTCGAACCTAGCGGGTGTTTTCGCTTGTCATGAATTTTTCTTTTTCTTTTCAATTCATGAAGTGCGGTTCATGAAGGCAGTTGGGTGAGACCAATGGCAAAGATAGAAAATAAGTCCAAATACCATGTATATATGTGTGTGT
>JBBPCX010068966.1:0-11741 GCA_037974365.1 Hydrocynus forskahlii
ACACACACACACACACACACACACACACACACACACACACACACACACACACACACACACACACACACACATCCCTATTTGTGAGAACTTAACACCATTTGTATTCACGTCCTCTTGAGGATTTGATCACCCTTTGGTCTTTGCCTTGTGCAGATTTGTCACTATGTTGCGCCGAAGCAAAGCAAAGAGAAACATTTTTTGTGCTCAGGACGACTGTGGTCATGGCTTCTTAATATAAATGTTACAGTTTTCTGACTTCGGAAAACACACCGCCTCTGAAAGAGTCCTTTGCCCACAGAGCTTGACGCTGCCGCGACTCCGCTCTAACAGAATCTTGCACCCGATGTGTTTAGTTTCCCCAGTAATGCACAGTGTAATGGATCTAAGGGATTATTGATCAACACTGTTCGACTTCTGATTCAGTCATGCTCTTACTGCCTCTGCCTCAAACTCCACTCAGCACCCACTCCACCCTCTATCAGACCAGATAAGCTGCGACGCCTTTCCAGAGCCCCGGGGCATCAGCGCTTCCACGCAGGAATTACTTTACATCAGTATTCAGCATCAATCCAGTCACAATAATGGTGTAAAACCCTGTTTCCTTACTCAGAGGACAAACGACGTGTTTTAGTCCTTTTTGTAACAGCTGTTCAGGTCTCTGGAGCTCCACACCTTCAAAGAATATCAGAAATACATTTTTAAAGCTTTTTTTTCTTGTGCCTGATCTTCATTTTACAGCAACCACCACTGGCCGTTTGGCTGCGAATCAGTACACGAAAACTTTAGACGCACATTCTTCTAAAGTCATATTGGGGAAAATCATGTATATATATATATATATATATATATAAATATGGAAATATTGCTCAAGTTTCAAAACATGCCTATTAATTGTTATGCAAATCAGCATGTGCATGCATATTTGCTTTTTGACCTGTACAGTGTTTCTACATTAGAACCAGGGCATCCAATCAGAACAGAGCTAATTTACACACAGAGTAACAAAGCAGCATGTTTGATTTAAGGGGTGAAGAGAGACTGGACAACGTTTATGTAAAAATAACTGTTGTTGGTGCATTAATTCAAGCTGATGGAACAGGTGGATCCAGGTTTAAACCCCCAACCCTGGAGGTGTGACGCAACAGTGCTGCCCACTTACAAGACTACTGGAATATATGAGCCTTTCCATGATCAAAAAAAAAAAGGCCTAAAAGACCAGCCTGAGAGTAGATTTGAGTAAATTCCTCACTGCGTTCATCTAACCTGTTCTTTTCTTTTCGGTGTCTTTCTTCGTTGTGGACCAAGAATCCAGGCGTAGAAAAAGCTCAACTACCAGGTCAGAACACAAGAACGGCAAAGTTTCTTTATTATTTCTTTTCTTTCTTTAGCTTGTCAACTTGAGTTTTGAACAAAAGAAACTCAAACTAACCGACTAAAACAGAAAACACAGCTAAAACAGAAAACACAGCTAAAACAGAAAACACAGCAAATAGACACAACTCTTGAAACACCAACACAAGAAAATATGGAGCAGCAGGAAAGTAACTGGTGTCCCAGTATATACTGTAGACTAACCAGTATTGTAGAGTACACAGTACATACTGCATATACTGCGTACTGTACTAGTACATAACACACACAGTGTATACTGGTGCAGTTTATCACACCAGTATATACTGAATACTGCATACTAGACCAGTATATACTGTGCACCGCATCGGCATAAATTGCACACTGCATACTGGACATATATGTTGTAGACTACACTAGTATATACCGTATACTGCACCAGTATATACAGCACACTGTACTAGTATATAATGTACACGGCAACAGTTATACTGTAGACTGCATCAGTATATACTGTGCACTGGTTTACCAGTTTCAGAGGAATGTTTTGGTTTGTTAAGACTAGGGTTGCAACAATTAGAAATTTTGGTGGTACAACGGTTTCACGATTATCATGGTTATTTTATGTGAACTGATTTCACAACTGTATTAACATATATAATCACACAAACACATTCTATAAAGGTTCTGAACTTCGGAAACTGTTTATTGCTGCTTTTCAGAGATAATGTGTAGAAAAATGCATTTGTAAAATAAAAGAAATCTCCGGAAGCATCTGTAAGGCTGTAAAAATCTGTGAGCTGCACAGACAGAGGCTATTGCTGCCTTTTGAATACACCACAGCCAAAAAGGTAAAAGTAATACACCACAGCCAAAAAAGTTAAGGTAAAACAAAAAATTCAAGTAATCTCTGGGCAAACAGATGATATTTAAAGCTGTATTTTAACACACTCATGGAACTGAGAATTTGTAATTAAACTGTAAACACATCCAGCTCCTTCGATGAACTACACTTTTTTTTATATTTTCAGCTTGTATGTCTTTTTTTGGCAGGAGAAATGAACTCAGACCTACTCATGACTTGAACATAAATTGCACTGTTTGACTTAAAAATGCGGTTTTTTTTTTAAAGATGCTGCATAGTTAGAGAAATAAAATTTGTAAATAAAATACAAGTAATCTCTGTACACATCTGTAGGCAGCACAGAGGTCATTTGTTGCTGCTAAAACACTTAAATGCAGTGACAATAAAAGAAAAACAAGAAAATAATGTAAAACCTGTCTGCATAAGAGCTTTTAACAGTTCAAAACATCAGTCCAAGTTGAAGCGCAAAAAGGTGAGCATGTTCACGTTTTCTGAGCTCATTCTTGAACGATGAGGTGAGAGAATACTGCCACTAACACTGAACACTCTCTCAGAGGGGACGCTAGTAGCTGTAGTAGCTTTTGTAGTAGCTAGTAGCTTTAGCATCTTTAGGGTATCCAAAATATTCCCACACAGGAGACTTCAGGCGATTCCTAGGTGGATATAGAGTAGTCCCGGTGGTGGTTGTCTCTTGTTCTGCTTCTGCCATGATCCACGTGTGTATTGTTTTCATCCGTGCGGGTCGCGTTATTGTTTTTTGTCTGTGCGAGTCGCATTATGATACGTCTTTGGTTCCAGCGGATTTTTATTTTTGGCGGTTTTGGGGAACTGGATTAACCGCAATGTTTCACACCGCGGTTAATAGTCAAACCAGTTAATCCCTGCAACCCTAGTTAATACACACAGTGACCTACGTATGAATCATTCAAGCAGAGCAACACTACAAAACACAATGTACTTAAAATGTGCTTAACCCTACCTTAATTTAGCCCTGAAAATCCACCAACCCCCTTAATTTGAATTATGCGGCCATTAATTTGTGAAGCGATCCTTTGATTTTACCTTCAAAGTGGATTTAAGGCGTGGGTGTGAAACCCCTTAATCTTAAACATAAAGCATTAATTCAGGAGGTTCTATTAATTAAGGGGCAACTTTTAAAAAGTAAGGGGAACATTCCTATTTTTACCCCTTAATCAGACTTAATCTGTGCACTTTTCCCCTTAATTTTCCTTAATTTCCTGGAAATTAAGATCCAAATTAAGGCAGTTTTAAGGGGTAAAATTAAGGGGTTTGGTTTCATAGTGCAAAGAACATCTAACTGAAGTCCTGAACCAGTGAAGAACCAGGAGCAGATGATTCCAGATGATCAGGCGGTGATCAGTATACTGGTGGTGCTGAATGCTGAGTGGTTGGAACCCCTTTATCTAGGCTCCTTGTATCTTTAGGCACTTTGCAGCCTGTCACATTTCTTTCATTTAATCTACTCAATATGACAAAGATAAGACAGGCATAAAAAGTATTTTTGCACCAACAAAGTGATTCAAAACACAATATAAGGAAAGGAGACGTGGCTATAGACTTTTGCACAGCACTGTACAATTTACTGAGCCATCAACTGTAACTAAAAACTGACTCGTTTGTCATTGAGTTCCTGGTAAAAACTATGAGACCAGCTATGACGAGCACTTGGAACAAACTGACCCAGAGCCTGCTGTGTGTGGTCCATTAAAGGACAAGTCTATTTTTCTTTTAAAGATAAGGCTCAGTGTGCTCAGCAGAGCCAGCAAACGCAATTAAAAATAGCAATGACATTTACCATCATAGCTGTCTTATAAGGGAGACGCAAAAAAGCAAGACTCTGATAGTCTGACCTTCCCTTAACCCCCAAACTGGCACGAGCTTAGAAAGCCAGATTGCCCCAGTACTGACTGAGGCCTTGTGCCGACCCTTTGCTCTCATAAAACCTGCTCTTTTCATAAATGCTAGAGTCTTCTATTTTGGTCCAGCTCCGGAAATTGTAATTAAAAAATGATTTATAAAATGAATTTCCTAAACCCAGTGGCTAGAATGACTTTCATGAGACCAAAAAGCTTTAAACAGAAGTCAGACTGGGAACTTCTCGAATGAAAAGATGTCTTTGCAAACATCTATGATATCTTTGCCAGTGCACTCACGTAAAATAACCTCTCACTCTATTGGAACCTTCTACTTTTACATCACGTTGTTCGACAAATTCCATCAAATTACAGTTCCGTCAAATTACAGCTGGTTCAGTTGAAGAGGCTCGTTGGGCTTCGCTTGGTTCCAGATTAAGTAGAATCTACAGAATCTAAGATAAATGCAAAATAGCTGAGAGCTCCTCGGGACATCTTTAGCACGTCTTTTCAGTGGAGCACCAGGCCTTTATGTGCCTTTATGGGGTTCGCAGCATCCCTCTGCTGCAATTTGTAGATACTTAGACGTCCAACCTCTCTTTTACTCAACAACAATATGATTGCAGCTAAAAACTCCTGACTCCTGAATGTAAAAACCATGTAAACGCAAGCCGAGGTTCAATCACCAGTGATGCCACAACTATCCCTGGCTATTAGTCAAAGAGAGTATAATTATTGTGATTGTGGAAGCAATCACACTTTTGTTCTTTTTAGCTTTTCTAATTATTATTGGTGAATTTTGAGGACGTTTCTCCTACAAGGCTGTTTGAAAAACTGGCATGGTCTCAGCTGTGCTTGTACACAGCTTATCGATCAGATAATCAGGGGCCGAGTGTTGATTAAAGATTTGATTTTTGTGCTCGAGTTGCCTTCTCAGTGAATGAGCAAGCAGGTGCAAAGAAACAAATACGGAGCAACAGTTCATTCTGGCGTTAGCTAAAGAGACAGCAGACTCTTAAACAGGTTTAAATACACTAAAGCACAGATCAGTTATGAAAAGAAAGACTGTCACTGTTTGTTGTAGTTTAAAAACACTAATCAGCCTGTGAATGCTTGTTTTAGTGGTGTAGATTAGCTAGCAGGCTGTTAGCCAGCCCAGTTAGCCGATCTGAGTTCGTATCTTAACGTTTCTGGGTGAAAAAGGTGTCTAAAGGACAGTAAAGTGTGGTCGTGTGACAGGTTAAGTTGACCAGCAGGTTTTGTGCTGAGTGGAGAACTTTCCTCTGATTCTGCGTGATTCCTTTCATCCATGCACGTCGAAAATAAGCTTCTGTGAGCGCTGGAGCGCCATCACTCTTTTCTCAAGGAAATCAATTCTAGTTGGCCTGGCTTTCTCTAGGTGGGTGGGACGGCCTTAAATGACATAACTGGGACTTAGTGTTCTCCTCCAAGCATACTGGGCTGTCCAGTGATGTTTTGTTAGTGACGGTAAAAAAACTGTGAATGTGTCTTGGAAGCATTATACACCTGGCTAGACAAAACAGAAAACAGTTTTTTATCTGGGACCCTAGATCACAACTGCTGTTGAGTGGAAGCTACTGAATATTTGTTAAATAAACAAATTAATTAATAAATACCTCAACCTCGTGTTTCCATTCCACTTTCTCTGCAGTACCTAGTTTATCGGTCCACTCGCTGGCCACTTTATTGGAAACACCTACCTTATCTGTCCACTCGCTGTAGTCTTCAATACGACTCTATGGAAAAAAAGTGACAGGATAGTGTTTGCGTAGTTTAGAGAATAATAGATGAATTATTATAATAGAGAAACTTTTATGTAGGTGGGTGGCCTATACAGTCGTACGGAAAAGTCAAATTAAACCCAGACAACACACTTTGTTGGTTTTCTGTGATTAAATACTTATATAAATGTATTTACTACAGGAAACACACTGAAGTATGGAAGATTTTCTGGAAACTAAAGAAACTTTCTATTTGTTTGACATATTGAGGAAAAAAAATGGGACACAGTTTTTTTTGGCAGAGGCCACATTTTGATTTTTGCTTGTTTGTTTTCAAATAAGCAGTGTTAAATGTTGCTGAAGTGTGTTTTCTGAGGAAGATGTGTTCATATTTTTGCATGGGGGTGCCTAAACTGTTGCACGTGACTGAACAAAAATGACTGATGAGAACATTTCTCACAACGAAAAAAAAAAGAGTTTTAAAAGCAGTCTAAGATCAATTACTTTAACTTTCTATACTTAGTCTTATGGGCTTGTCAGACAAATTCACTGCAGGTGACCAGGTGACGGAGACAAAGCGCTAATAACCTCTGGTCGAGGCAGCGGAGCCGGTTTGTAGCTAATGATGCGTATCTATTTATGAATCGTACAAATGGTGCCCTTAGCCTTTTTCCTTTTTGCGCCAGGTTCTCTGCTCCCGTCTCCTTCCTGTGACGGGTGAGGAGAGATGTTGCTAATGAGACAGAGAGCTGGCCGGTTCCTTTTCCCTCTGAGCGAGGCGAGGCCTGAGCAGCTGGCCCGACCGCTCAGTCCGGCAATGATTGGAAAAGCTCCTGAGATGTTTCCGCACACTGGGATAAAATAAACTCTTTAACGAGGAGGTAGAAGAGAAGAGGAGGAATGGATGAAAAGGAGGAGATGAGGCTTTGTGCACTTGTCCAAGAGAGACTTTCAGCTCTGGCCCATGGTCAAACCTCTCCTGCTGAGGAGGCCTGTGGTGGCCTGCTGGGTTTCGCAGTCAAAAAATAAAAAAATAAATATATAAAAAAACATTTAAAAAAGGGCTCTAATGGCGGGAGCTCCATTCGAGTCCAGCACTCCTGATTCATAACCCACACAACGGTGCCAAAATACATTCATTTCCATTAAAAAACAGTCTTGTATCTCTTCTCCAGATTGAAAAGTCAGAAGGAGGAGGGGGAGCTGAGGAAAAAGAAAACTTTAATCAGTTTTTCGCGACTTCAACTCCAAACCTTTGACTCTTGCGGACTTGAAATGACTCCTGGGCCCCCGGATCCATCACGGGAACCGCATGTCGGCCTAAAATTTTACACACCCCAGTCGATTCGCATGTCTGCCGGCCTCTCGTATTGGAAATTTGCCGAAATAGTTAAAGAGCTACCAGACATGCAGCACTGCATAAAGTAATTTTTTTTTCAGCGTGTGATAAAGTGTCTTTCTGCTAGTAAAGTTCACATTAGAACAAATAATAAACAAACAATAAAGCAGTAAAAAGTCTCAGAATTAGTTCTGTGTGTAACAGTAGTTGATACTGCATGAGCTGGTGAGGAGAACACAGGTTCGGTTCCAGATTCCTCCTCGGTTCCTCCAGCCGTTGTTTGGATTGTGAAACTCCATCAGCAGCTCCTGGTTTAATTTAATGAAGGACACAAGAACTCACTGTTATACTGAACAGAACATCTCTATTTACTGTAGAATGTTATTTGTATTCATTCTTTTTAGTTTTATTTAGTATATTTGGTAATATTAATGTAAAAAAGTTAACACTTATAAACAAATGTTTAAAGATTTTCGCAGCTGGCTGACTTTTGCACGTCAGACGATGCGAGGAAAGCAGAGCTCCAGAAACCAGTGCAGGGAGAACATACACACTCCACACAGAAAGGACCCCCGGCTCAGGAGTCGAGCCCACAGCCTTCTCAAAGTAAAGCAGCTTTGCTGACTTGTTCCCTCCCTGCACTCACAAATCAGAAAATGAAAATAAAAAATGCACCACGGTGAACCTGGAGACTTAAATCCATCCTACAGATGGAGAAGGAACATAAGACCATTAGTGTTCTCCCTGCAATCTTAGTGAGCGTGGCCACATTAGTGCAGGAGGTTGGACCTGCCATTAACAGAGCCTGAACAGTCAGAAGCGCCCGAACCTGTAGCCTCTCGCCTGTCAGAGCGATGTAAAGCCGCTCTATATGATGGCCTAAGTCATTAGCATGGGCTGTCTGACAGAAGACCCACGGAGAAGGGGCTAAAAGCCTCCGCCGCTGAGTGACACTGAAAGACTGAAGGGGAACAGGCTTCACCCACTCAGTCATTTATTAATCTCTCTGAAACTTTTCTCTCTCCCTCTCCAGCTGTCATCTGCACGCAAGTTGTCAAAGGACTCTCCACTTTCAGGCAGGCACAGCTCAGGCCACTCGTAGCTGAGACATGAGTCTGGGTTTGTTTACGAGGAGGGAAAACAAGTATCCAGGCACTTTTTGTTATTTGAAACACGTCCACTTCCAGTATAGACACACAGTATCTTTTGAATTTGCACCTAAAAATGAACAAAAATAGAAACATTTGTGAGCATAAACAAAGAGAGAAACGCACAGTTCTGTTTGTTGCAAAGCCGTTGCAGATTTGAAGCATCTTTGTTAAGAAATAATAAAAGCTTTTTGTTGTGCTGTGGTTCAGTTTTTGGCCTATTCTTCTTGGGAAAGTCTCTTCAATGCCCCAAGTTTACCAGGGATTCGCAATTCCAAAATCTTTCATAAAGTTTCGATGGGATTGAAGTCAGGAGATTGGGTTGGCCTTGAAAGCACTTTCACCTTCTTTAGAACCCAGTTTTCGGTTAGTTTGTCTGTTTTATTTTTTTTACTCATTCTCCCCAGATTCAGTCTTTGGCTGCTGAGATTATATCCTCCTCTAATCTCTCCTGGCATGTCTCCTTCAAAGCTCCACATTGTAATGCTCCCACCTTCATACTTCATGGGGGCCATGGTGTTCTCGGGATCATACAAGCAACCCTTCTTTCTTCAAACCTGATGGGCTGGATTTTTTTTTTCAAAGACTTCAGTTTTTTTGCTTTGTCTGATCGGAAAACATTGTTCCAAAAACACTTCATGTGCAAACCCTTAGCAAAAAGTAATATACATGAAGTTCATTTTATTAAGTATACTTGCCTATAAGTATACAGACCACGTACTTGTAGTGTACTAGAAAGTATACTAATTTAATACTTCTTCGGACTAAATTGGAACATTTTTAAGTTTATAAAAGTATACTTTAAGTATACTTTATAAGGTCGAGTTAATGAAAGTATACTTTATATACGTTCTTTATACTTATCAGTATAAGTCAAGTACACTTCACTATACTATTCTTAAGTATATAAAATATAGCATATAAAACTTCAAGGATACTGCCTCAGTTTTAGTATAAAATAAGTATACTCATAGTGCACTTGAATAAACTACTTTTTGCTAAGGGAAATGTTAGATGCAGTACTTCTTTTTAGCACGATGTGGTTCATGGGAAATGATTGCGATGCAGTTTATTTCTTATTGATCTGTGTACCTGTGGTTCCTGCAGCTTCCAGGTGGTCCTGCAGCTCTTTTCCAAGGACTGCTGGCTTCTCTCTTACCTCCTTTATCGCTGGTCTGAGAGAAATCTTACAAGGTGCACCTGTCTGAGATGTATTTTTCTTTAATGTCTGCATATTATTATGAAATATAGCTCCTGAACATTATTGTTCCTGGCGTTTTTAATGTTGTCATGTTTGAAAGTATTAAGATGTACTTTCCAATGACTTACATACATATATATACATAAATGGGACATACTGGACAACCTGCTGCTAACGTCTCGATGCAGATATCACAGTGCACCTTGAGAGGTCTTGTGGAGTCCATGCCATGATGGGTCAGGGGTGTTTTGGTGGCACGAGGAGGACCTACACAATATTAGACAGGTGGTTTTAATGTTATGGCTGATGGGTGATTGGTTGAAGAACAAAAATGAATTGTTGTTTCTCTTCACAGTGTGTCGGTTTTTTTCCCTTCACAGTGTGTCATCTCTGTGTACTCAGCAAGTACAACGACTCAGGGCAAAAGAGCGTAAGTAACGGTGGTAATGTTTACACAGAGGAAACACTAGCGCAAGCTCAAGTAATCTCTTTAGCGCTGGGGTAGGTTGCACCATGCACTGCATTATTGAAGAGTCTAATCCATTTACTATACATGTACACCTCTGCAAGATCCATCAAAATGTCAGTGGGTACAGAGAAACGTGTGAAACACGTTCTGGGGTGGAATGTGACATTGTGTACGTTCTTTCAAGGATTCTCTGAGACTTCGGCAAATGCACACTTACAAGGTTTATATAATTTTCCCTTGATGAGTACTGTAAATATTTAACTGAGTCTTTCAGCATTTCAATCAGAGATTATTTGTCGAGGCCAGCTGAAGAGGCTTAGTGTACAACCATCACGAGGATCCGAGGATTTCTTCAGCACTGTTGTTTTTGGGCTCGTTGTAATGTTTTGTTTGATGTAATGCTTGTAATGTGTTTAGATAAACATGGGAAGAGCATGTTTATGAGCTGCACTGACCAAATATATAACATTATGTACAACACCTCCCAACGAATTTGCAGTTCGATACATAGAAGTCCCTCCCTTGGAGCTCCACCTTGCTGGTGCCCTGGTGTAAAGGTGTCTTGACCCTTAAGTGCAGTTTTCTGTACAATTACAAATGCAGGCAAGACTGAAAGCTGCAAATGAGGGAGGTGGGGGTGGGGATTCACAACTAAATCTTTTGAAGCCTGCTGGCTGTACTTTCTCTTTTTCAGAGCAGCAAAAGTCTACTGCAGTTTTAGCATCCTAAATGTTAGTAGTGTTGCCTGGCATGACAAACTATCCCACCATTTGGGCACTTTGTGAAAATTTGGATTAGTGCAGTCTGAGAGTTTAGCCTGCACTGCAACTGTAGTCAGTCTCTGTGTTATTACAGGCCAACTTATTTATTCACAACTCAGAGCATGTTGTGCCACTTTGAGAAGGGTCCCTCTAATAAACAGAGTTGTGTCACACTGTTCTAGCCACTCTTCATATCATGTTCAATCCATCCATCCACGTTCTGAGCTGCTTATTCTTAACCAGGGTCACGAAGTGCTTCGCTAACATATTTTGGACAATGTTTACAGATAACAGTGTGTTGTACAGTGTCAGAAACCACATAAACAAGTCTGCTGAGTGTGTGACGATTTAGCACTGATGCTAATTTCCTCATAGCTCTCATTGCTAAAACCAAACATGTTGTGCATGTCTTTCTTTGGAGTAAAGGGGAAAACTGTGTGCTCTTTTTTTTTTGCCAGCATGTCATTTTAAGGCCTGCAGATGTGCCTGTCATCAGTGTGGACCCTCTATCTTTTGATAAATCAGTGAGGACCCATGTGCATGTCATTGGACTGTGGGAGGAAACCAGAGTTCCCACCAGTAGCCCATGTGGACAAGGAGAGAACATGCAAACTGGTCGGTTAGTGTGGTGAATAACATCACTGGTCGGTTAGTGTAGTGGATAACATCACTGGTCGGTTGGTGTAGTGGACAGCATCACTGGTTGGTTAGTGTAGTGGATAACATCACTGGTTGGTTAGTGTAATGCATAACATGACTGTTTGGTTAGTGTAGTGGACAACATCACTGGTTGGTTAGTGTAGTGGACAACATCGCTGGTTGTTAGGTGTAGTGGATAACATCACTGGTTGGTTGGCGTAGTGGATAACATCACTGGTTGGTTAGTGTAATGGATAACATCACTGGTCAGTTAGGGTAGTGGATAACATCACTGGTTGGTTGGCGTAGTGGATAACATCACTGGTTGGTTAGTGTAATGGATAACATCACTG
>JBBPCX010068967.1:0-11741 GCA_037974365.1 Hydrocynus forskahlii
CGAAGCCAAATTTTAGCATTAACCCCTTGAATGCATTCTCTCACTCTGTCTATCTCCCTCTCTGTCTCTCTCTCTCTCTCTGTCTCTCTCTCTCTCTGTCTCTCTCTCTCTCTGTCTGTCTCTCTCTCTCTCTGTCTGTCTCTCTCTCTCTCTGTCTCTCTCTCTCTAGACAATAAAAGGTCTGGTGGTAAAGAAGCGGAGGTGGCGGTTGTAGATGAGGAGGCGATTCTGAGTTTGTTGGAGAGCAGCCAGACGTTCCTCCCGGTGTCTCAGAGATCTGGCTCGTCCGCCGCCCTTGGTAAACTCTCACCGCTTTGATCTTCTCCTCTAAAACACTGACCGTTACAGCACTGCGCTGTGGGACAGGTGCTGGAAATCTCTAACAATGAATTAAAATCACAGGAAAAATAACAAACAGAATACAGGACAACCCTTCCTGACGGTGTTAATCGGTGGGAATTCACTTCCAGTCTCTCTTTGCAGCATTAGCCTTTTGATTCAACCAACCTCAAAACTAATGGTTTTTGCATTAAATTCTATGAGGATGTTTCATTTACAGTTCCATTTTAAATTTGTATTTGGACAGTTGCAGTACAAAGTCAAATTATCATTATTGTTTATTTTTTCTTCCACCAATTTTAGGCATTCTTCCACCAAAAGAGTTGCATGATATGGACAGTAAATCAGTAAACCCCCGTGATAAGCGTTCCAAGAGCACCCATTTATAGTGGCAAAAATGCCTATTTTTATAGTGTAAACCCCAAATATGCCCCCAAATATGCTTCTAAAACACATTAATTTCAATTTAAACTCATTACCCTTAAAGAAAATTTGAAGGTAAACCCGGATCTGTACTGTACAGTTTACACTAAACTCCACAGTGCTAGAATGTAAATACCGATATTACCCCTGTATAGACTGGACTGTAATTCATGCAGCGCGTTTTCTTTGGTGTAAGCAGGTAAATACAGTGATAAATGAATTTAATTTACAGTAATAAAAATATAGGGCTTTAAGAAGAACAAAACGAAAAACAGGAGAACACTCGAGACGCTCCACAAGGGAAATTATGGACTGCAGCTGCATCAAAGGACAGCAGCCAATCAGCAGCGAGGAGAAATAAATACAACTTTCAAACCTCCCGCCTCTGAGTACAGCTGACTGTGACGCCCGGGCCTCGTCCGCCACGCCCCCTCGTCCTCGTGTTGGCTGTTTATGTTTGGGCCACGTCCCCTCGTCCTCGTGCTAGTTGTTTGTTTGGGGCGCCACTGAGCAGCGGAGCTTCATTCTGTTCCGGTATGTGGTTGCCTCGGTAACCGCCACCCAAACATAAACAACCAGCACGAGGACGAGGCCCAGACGTCACAAAAGTAAAAAAAAAAAAAAATGCGGAGGATATCTGCAGTTTCTGCGTTAGTGCAGGGGTTTCAGCAAACAATTATTAGTTCAGTTCTCTGAAAAAATCCGCGAGAGACTGAAGCCACGACTGCTGATCCACGTATACGTGGATATACTGTGGGGTATACTGTGATTTTACTGCTACTTATTTCATTATATTAGAGGGACCATTTTGCCCAAATTACTGCATTACAACACTTCATGTCGCTGCAGGCTCAAAAACAGTAATAGCAATGGACTGAATTTCACTGAATTGAATTCCAATTCCAGTTCCTTTTTCTTATTTGAACTGGAATTGTTGAGTTCATTCCTGAATTGACCCCAACCCTGTTTGAAAGCACACCAAATTTGATGACATTATGTCAATAGAAGGTGCTGCAACTGACACATTTCCAAATCTGAGCTGATGTGTCCATCATATCTGTCAACATTAATTTTCCCCAGATAGTGTGTAGATAAGGTGAAGGTGGATCTTCGGAATTAATTGTTCCAGGAAGATTTCTAAGATTTTGCCTAATTTCCAGACTCCAGCCAGGACCAGGCCATGGTGGACCTGCTGGAGAGCCTTGCAGAAGAAAGTTTTCAAGCAGAAGTTTCTAGATGTGCTAGCTGCCCGTACAACAGCGACGAGGAGGAAGTGGTGCCCGAGCTTGAGAAAGAGGAGGCGGAGCTAAGCGTGCTGATGTCACAAAGATGGGACAGTGATATTCTGGGACCCTCAACCCGGTATGGACTGCAGGTTTTTCCTGTCACGGTTTTGCATGTTCCAATGTTTAATATTTAATACTTGGATTTTTAAACTGAGGGTGAGATCTGTGTTATTTCAAGAGTCTGGGAGAACATTTCTAGTTTTGGTCTGCATTTTAATCTGTATTTTTGACATAAGAGCCACGTCAGGGGTTGCTGACTTGTGGGTTTAAACTTTACAAACACCTCTGAGTTACAAACCCTGCCGTACACTGAGCTGGATGGTTTGCAGTGACGTGGTGTTTTGTGTGCTTTTCTATTTGATCTTTATCTTAGTTTGTAAGGGGCGAGTGCAGGTTTTTGTGTCTTGGCTTGAGGATGAAGCAATAATGGTCAGCTAAACCCAGTTAAAACTGACTATGAAGCAGCACATTGTGCAAGAAGATGCTGAAGTTGTGCAGCTTGATGTAAACGGCACTGGAGTTGCAAATTCAGGAAAGCGTGAAAGTGCAGCTAAAAGTCCGACACAGTATTGTAAAGCTGTCCTGGGTCTCGGTCCAAGCACGGCCCCCTCTGCACAACCCCAGTGAAACACATCTTCACACACCTTCACCAACTCCGATAACACTCCAGCCTCCGGACAGCGTTTGGAATACTGACATTAAAAGCAGAGATGATCTGAATTTAACACACCATAACAGAACACTGGTCATATAATCAGCATTGAAACACAGACAAACTGTTCCAAGCCGTGTTCCCTGATTCCGGTACGCGAATCAGTTCATTTACTTTGTAAGTAATCCCAGGACTTTTTAATGTCCTTTTTATCAGTGTAGATGTGAAATCAGCCTTAGATTTCTTCTGTAAGGGTGTCATTCCCATGAGCCAAGACTGGATTTTAAAAAATAAATTCCTGCCTCGTTTTGCAGATTTGCCATAAAGGATGTGAACGAAAGCTCTAGTGAGGAGCAGAATGACTCGTCAGATGAAGAGATGGACTGGAGCGGGAGCAATGAACTCTTTGCTGACTTGTCCATTCCCCAACTGGATGGGGCTGCGGATGAGAACAGTGGTGTGTATTAAGACCCCTAGAGATGCTAGAACCTCTTACTGTTTGAAGTAGTTTGTGTGAAGGCATATTTAATCATTTTTGTTTCTTTCAACAATTTTTGTGCTTCGTCTTGCAGATTCATCCATAACTGACAAAGGATCTCTGACTCATTCATCTCTTATGGCAAATGACAAGATCTTGGGAAGGAGAAACTGCTTTCAGAGTGAAACTGTTCACCTAGAGCCCCCATCCTCAGCTAAAATTGTTCTCGAGTGCAAACATCCTGAACACAGGCTTGATAAGGAGGAACCTGATGATAAGCACTTTCCCGCCAAGAGTCAAGACGGTAACGAACAGTTAAGCGGGTTGAAAGTGAATAAAGAGATCCCCTACATTCCACCGGTTAAGCACCCAATCCAGTGCAATATAGTAAACATATCCCAGCCTGGTGCTGATAAAGTGGGCGGACACCCACTCTACACCAGCGAGAGCAAAGCTATTGGCCTAAACCTGCCAGATCCAGATGGGTTGGGCCTTGAAAGCTCGAAACTCTCCCAGAGCAGGAAAAAGTATGGCAGTGTCAAAAATGCTGAGAAGAATCACATCATGCAGAACCACAGGAGTTTTTCGCTGAACTATTCTGAACTCAGGAGCTGTCCCTCTAAGGCAGAGATGGAGCAGGGTCAGAAAGACTGCAGGGACCTTGTGATGAGAAGTTTTGAGCAGGTGCAGGTGGAGGATGTTGCACCTGTGGTGCCTCAAAAAGGTGAGATGGGCCAGGGGAGTGAGGAAGGTGATGTTGGCGAGCTTAAGATCAGGTATGAGGACTACCAGGAAAATAAAACAGAAAGGACCATAGTGGCCCAGCAGGAAGCGCACTACAAGTTTTTCCCCAGTGTTATTCTCTCAAACTGCCTCTCAAGGCCTGTGAAGAAGCAGGTTGGAAGTAAGACTGGTGACGGTTGTTGTAGTTTGGATCATCCAGAGCAACGAAAGTCAAGGCTAAAGCTAAACAAAAAGAGGAGCAGTCCACCAGGCCAGAAGAGGACAAGTCTGACAGAAAGCTCCCAAATCCCTCAAAGTGAGGTTGCCACGGAGTCTGCTGCAGTATCGCCAGTTTATTCAAACAAGGACACTGAGGAGAAAGTTGAGATGGAAAACCAAGACCGTGCAAAGTCTGATCCAGCTGAGGACAAGGGTTTGGCTGAGGGTTCTCTTGAGAACAGACTGACAGACCTTCCTGCCAAAATAGCTTGCACCAACATATCCAGTTTACCAGGTAGCAAGTATACCTTGCGTACAAAACGTAAGGCTCTAAGTTTCGACAGTGAGGATGGAGATCACTCAAGTCCCCGTTCTTTCAAACAGGCCGCGGTACGTAGAGACAGTCTTAAAGAAAACTGTGTCCTCACTAGTAGTCAAAAAAAGAGGAAGTTGTCAAAAAAAGAGCCACCAATCATCATCAAATACATCATAATAAATAGGTTTAAAGGGCAGAAGAATATGTTGGTGAAGATGGCCAAGATCAGGGCAGATGAACCATGTGTGGTACTGACGCAAGAGAAGCTTGAGCAATATAACAAACTTGCCCCTCTGAAAAGTTTCTGGCCCAAGGTTCCAGAGTCACCAGCTGTCAGATACCCTCTTTCAGAGCCAAAGGTAAAGAAACACCCCAAACGGAAGGCCAAGGTTACTCCGCCATCAGGCAAAATCAGTAGCCTGCCAAAACCAAGGTGTACACAGGGAAGCAAAACCAGAAGGACTAAGAAGATTAAAACAGAACTGGCTTTGCCAAAACTGCCTGCTCCTTGGCCGTGCTATAATGACGACACTGATGACTTCTGCAGGGAGTACTCAGACGTGATGGTAGAGCTGGGTTATCTCTCTGAGAGAGCACCCAGTCCCACTGATTCAACTCCACCTCGATGCTGGTCTCCTACTGACCCCCTTTTAGAGTCAAGTAGCAACGATCACTTGATAAACCCTCATAGTGATCCATGTCTTGCCTCGCCACATGAAGGACTGTCCTCGAACATGTATGGTAGAGGCATTCGGAACAGAAACAAAATGTCTAGATCAAAAAAGACTTCCGGTGTAAGCCCAAAAAGGAAAACTAAAACCACCAGTAAGCCAGTTGAGGAGAGTTCTGCACTAACCGGGGACGTGCAGATAAAACACCCTCGCAGAACTTCAAGAAGACCAAAGAAGGACTCTGAAAATAAGAAAGAAACCAGTGCTTCCCAGAAGAGCAGAAGATCACGCAAAAAGAAGCAGGTTGAGGGATTGGATAACACTCTGCTTCCAGCTGACAATCCTTTACCCTCACAGACCTCATCTGATGATTTGACGCCCTACCAACGCCCAGATTGCGGCCAAAAGGATCTTCAGCTGAGTGTTTCAAGTTCACAGGCACTACCCTCAGCTACTGCACCAAAGTCAGAGGACTGTGAATCTAACATTGGAGATGTATTTGGCTTCAGTGTACCTGCGTCCAATGAGCAGGATTCTCAAAGTTCTCAGAATGCTGCCAATCCTTTTGTTGTCAAATCTCTAAATAGTGTCCTCTCCCCAGCTGCAAAGACTACTGGACACCAATGCTCAGTCATAACATATAGTAGATCCAGCTCAAGATCAGATAGTGGAAGTCATGATGGAAATCCATATGAATTTAAATCGGAGCCCTCAGGTACTGAACCTAAAGTCATACAGCTTTCACAAACAGCCCCAAAGACATCTAGCACGTCCAGGCGACGTGCACCTAGAAAGAAGGAAATGGTAGAAAAAACGACATCTGTATTAGACCCTCCTGAGATTACAAAATCAATGAATGTTACAGCAGATGAACCTCACAAAGATCTCCATTCAGTGCCAAGAAATGGGGATACACTGTCTCGTCCAGAGATGCCTTCAGGCCTTGCTGTCCTGAAGGAACTTCTGCAAAAGCGGCAGTTGAAGAGTGGAAACACTGTTGTGTCAGATAGTATTTCTACTACTCAGCAACCTTCTGATGTTGCCAAACCTAGAAGGGCACCCTCATCCACGGCAAGAAAGCCCAGGATCCCAAGAACTCAGGTGCCAAAGGAGTCAAAGCCAAGAAGCAGGAAAGGAAAAAATGCTAAACAGGATAACCTTTTAAAACTGGAACCTCCTCTTTCAGATGGGAGTCCTGGGTTTTTGTCTGATCCTGGATTTGACAGCTGCTACTCTATTGAAGATAGCTTATCTCCCGAGGTCCCTCATAATTACAGCTTTGATATCAATGCCGTTGGCCAGGCTGATTTCTCTGGTCTGTATTCCAGTAGCCGATTTGTATTAACAGATAAAAACTTGCCTCAGAAGTTCCTCAGTGATGTCAAGCAGGAGGCAGTTTCCACTGTGCACTTGGAAAATCGGCCAGAAAAGGCACTGAACACTGGGGAAGGCTCTTTGCCTGAATCGGCATGGCAGAAGCCCAGGTCGCTTAGCCCTGAACTCTTCGATAAATCCTCTGGTGCCATTGTGGAAGGGTTGCCCAACGAGTTCCCTCTCTCTCTGCTGGATTCTGAGAAGGTTTTGAGAAGCAGAGAGTGGGGAGTCTCTTTGGGCAAACTACACGGCAGTCACTTTCAAGACTTTCACTGTGAAAAAAGTGATCTGTTATATGCATCTGATCCCTTTTTACCCCTTACCTCAGCCTCTTTTGCTGATAACGGCGTTTCCCCGACTGGGGACCTGCTGGATGGAAACGATGCATTTACGTCAACAACTCCCAGCAGTTCCCCAAGGTCTGTCAGTTCCCTGTCACAGCTGAGAAATGGCAGTCAGGCTCAGAAGAGTGCTCACATCCTCAAGCCCCTAATGTCCCCGCCTAATCGGGAAGAGATTCTCACTACGTTGCTGGAGCTAGAACTTTCGGAAGCCACCTACCAGGAACCTTTCTGCAGTGATCCTTCGGATGCACCTTTGAAGCCAAGGTAAGAGCAAGCTTCTCTTGAAGCATGTTTGATCATTTGGACATATTTGTTTGAATACTATTCTGAAGCATGGGGGAACATTTTGGGGGAAAATTTTGTTCCAGGTACAGGAATAACTTTGAATATGCTTTATATTTCTGTTCAGAGAGATTGGTGGGCGCAAGCTGGTGGTGGAAACGAGGCTGGCTAAAGATCTGGCTGAGTTCAGTAGCGATTTATCTCAAGAGGGTTTGCAGTTTTGGAAAACTGCTTTCACAGCCATGACTTGTCCAGGGTCGTTGTATCATCGGGGCACTGACTCGACAAAATTCACCAAAGACCAAACGGACCCGAGCCCGTCCCCCAGTGGCGACCAGAAAGTGATCCTGCTGCCCTGCAAAAGTGCTCCAAGCCGGGACCGGGTACAGCTTTGGCTCCATGCAAAGAGACAGTATGAGTGCCTTCAGAGGGACAGGAAAAGAAATGGTGCAAAACAGCTGATGTTGGACCAGGGCAAAGCTCAGCTAGTAGACAGCAAACTGCCGAACCATGAGGAGTTGTTGCAAGATGAGGGTTCTAAGAGAGTGTCAGCCTTGCAGACTCTCAGGAGGAAAGGGTTGAGTTTGTCTCTTCATATATCCCCAGTAGAGTGTGCCACATCTGACAACAGCCAAAAGGACACAAGATGTGTCACGGATGCCATAAACAAAGGACAAGAAGAGGAAGAAGGGGACTCCTTCAAACAGACTCCTCCAGACTCGCCTGACCTGACACCATGGCAGCAAACTACGGATCAGAGTTTTGGTCAAATGGATCCAGATAACGACAGGAAGGAACTTGCTGCAGGATCTGCATCTCCCAGGCTAGGTGGACCAATCAGTCCCTCTTGCAAGTCACCAGATAGTACTAAGCCAGGACAGTTTCTCAGTCCCTCTCCATTTCCAATGAAGGACAAGGATGGAAACAGCCCCAGTCCCTGCATTCTCCATAGCACTCCTGTCGTAAGCAGGAGGAGAAGCAAAGGCGACCCTCAGGTGGACTTCAGCCCTCTTGGAACAGAAGGTAGTGACTCTTGTACATGTAAGAAGGCTAGAATCTATGTTTAATTGAAGAACCAGGCAGTCTCTGCATGCCGTTGCTGTTGTAGCTGGTCTGGAATATTTTACAGAACTGCCGATCAGATTTAAGGCAAGAACATTTTTAGAGATTTCAGAAAACAGTGAATCTTTTGAGTAGCAACTGCGGTTATTTGTTTCCACAAGGCACGTTCATATGAGCACGTTGTAGGCATCTTGTTGTGTTAGATCTAGTAAATTTTGTTTATATGTTTATAAGATTATATATATACAAGGTATTCAATTGTTCTCCGATTAGACCAGACAGGAGACTAAACTGTTCAGCATTGCATCAGTTATCCCTACTGTTAGCATTTGCTTGTTAGCTTAGCAGCTTATCTCAATAGTTATTAATGTTGTTGTTGTTGTTGTTATTTAACTTCTGCAAAAGCCATTGCATTTCTTTTGAAAAGAAAGACGTGTCACTGTTTGCAGTGAAAAAATCATCTGCAAGTTTTGTGTCCATATCTTCACTTTTCTGGGTGAAAAATGTGTTTTTACTGAGTCTGAAGCACAGTAAAGTGTGGTACTGTGACAGGTTAAGTTAGCCATCAGGTTTTGGGAGGTTTTTCTCTGAGCTGTTTGTCTCCGCGCCCCTGTTTCCGTCCATGCCTGTCAAAAGTAAGCTTCTGTAAATGCCTTCTGGTTGAACATGTTTTATTGTGAACATGTTTTATTATTACCGCCCTGGTGGTGGAGACCTACAAAGTACAGTTGTAGTATTGGTTTATAGTGAGGGGGCCAATTTGACAAGTTTGGTTTCTTGAAATCCATTTGACCTGTTTATTTGCAGACATGGAGCCGAAGTCTAGGAGAGCACAGCAGAGGAGGAACAGCAACACAGACGCCTTACGGAGGGTCCTGCTGACCACACAGATGAAGGTTCAGTCTGACCAAAGTCCTGTTAATGCGCCCACTTCAATCATAATGCCACAAATATCATTCTCCTATTAGCGAGTCTCGGGTCCAGGCGTGATCCCGTAGCAAGAGCCCTGAAGACTTCTGAGCTGGTGTTAGTGTAGACCAGGGCTGCACATTATATTGCCTGCGAATTATTTTGATATCGGTCTCTTCAATATTGCTATTACAAAAGGCTCTAATACGCAAATGAGCCTTTAACCAATCACAGTGTTTCTAACAGGATGACCAACCACAGCTCCAGGTGAGTTACTGGGTGTTCTGAGGGTCATTAAATGTTTTGGCAAATCGATGCATGAATGGGTGGGGCTAAACTGCTCTAGCCAGAATAAGGAGTGTTTGGTTTGTGACATCACAAAACTTTGCTTTCTATGATTTTCCATTGTAGCATTGGCTGCACGGAAGAGTGAGTGAACATATCATTTGAAACAATATTTGCAGACCTTAAGGCTTTTTATTCCAGAAAAAGAGTGATGTGGGCCCTTAAATATTGTGAAAAGCATCACAATCACATGTGATGTAGTATATGGCATGTGATGGCACCAGAATTTTGAGGGTTTCCTAATTTTGGGGTCACGCCTGGCCTTCAAGACGCTTTATTTCCGTGTCTTGTGTAGCAACACTAAATTTTTGTGTGTGCATAAATGATACATATATGGCTGCTTTTATTATGATTTTTGTTATTTTAACTGCCGTTTTCTCTGTAGAATCAGTTCACAGGTCTGAATGAAGCGAAGAGGGACAGCTCTCAGATTGAGGGTCCGTCTATCTGTAACTCATACGGGTTTAAGGTCAGCATGCAGAACCTGCAGGAGGCCAAAGCGCTGCATGAGGTAAGAAACATAACCGTAGCACATTCAGTCTCTTCTGCACTGATTCTCTTCTGTAGCTTCTGTCCAGCTGTTTTGCTGTGTAGCAGTAAAAGCTGTTGGGTGGGAAATGTAAATGTAATCGTAATCTCAAACTCATCAGACTTCCGTTAATATTTCTGTCAGTTCTAGTGTCACGGTGTAGCCCAACACAGTGTGGTTTGTCCGAACACAGTGTGTCGTTTTAAAAGGATTAGAGAAATACAGGCCGACGTAACGGTACTTAATCAGAGAGGGTTGCTTGATCATCTAACATTCAGTAGATCAAAAAGGTCATTAATAAAGTATAAATGTCAGTTCTAGCTCTTTGTGAGTTTTCGAGTTTCTGTATCGCAGTACTGCCCACACTCAAGCTGGTCTTGATCTTCTCCGGTCTCTCCTCAGGTTCAGCACCTGACGCTGATGAGCATGGAGCTGCATGCACGGACTCGGCGCGACCTGGAGCCTGACCCCGAGTTTGACCCCATATGTGCCTTATTTTACTGCCTGAGCTCCGACAGCACGCTGCCAGACTCCCAGAACACTCAGATCACAGGAGCCGTCATCATCGACAAAGACTGCCACTCTGCAGGACGAGGTCAGACTCGCTGCACTCCAGGGCTCACGTTCACACTAATGACTCTGTTCCAGTGGCACAAGGAATCGCGCTGTACTGCGAACAAATGTTTTTCTGTTTCAAATTAGGGCTGCACGATATATCGTAAATTTACCGTCACCGCGATATCAACACGTGCGATATACATATTGCGAAAGACTGACTGAACTGCGATAAATGGTGTTTTTTTCCAAAACTCGTCATATCCGGATCCTTTTTAGGATTCGGCTCCCTCTGAGTCACTCACTAAACTGATCCGGGTGCGTGAGTCACTTGAGTCAGTATTGGAAGTTAACCAGCGGATTCACAGACTCGGCCAATGTGCTTCAGGAGCGATTCAGATTTGCTCTCTGAGCGATTCAGATTCGCCTGCAGGGCTATTTTCGTTTCCACCGCCGTGGTGCTGGTGCCGTGCCGGTGCCCAATCTAGAACTGGTTCGAGACGTGTCGGGCTGCGCTCCCCCGCCTGTCTCACCTTGGTCTCTGGTGTTGCTGCGGCCAGGTTAGAGTGAAGCGGCCGGACGGGCTGTAGTTAGCCTAGCCGCTAACTGCCCCTGGGAGCCCTAACGGCTCAGCTTTCAACCGCTGTATTAAACTATTAATAATGCTATTACTAATAAACTGTCGTCAGTCATCTCTAACAACTCTGTCACTCAGAACCTTGTATTTATTGGTTGTACAGCGGCTAAAGTTAGCCTCTTAGCTTCTCGCTCGATTTACCTTTTCCACCTTAAATAGTGCTTCTGTTCCATTCCATCATTTAAGGTGGAACGGATAATTCGAGTGAGAAGCTAACATCACCCGTATTTGTTGTTTGTCGTTCTGTTTGGTTTTTTGGCCTTTGTTATTAGTTTGTAAGCTAAAAGCATTCTTAAGACCATGCTAAACACTTTTTATAAACATTTGCTGCATTTTAACCCCACGTTCTGAGCTCCAAACATTAAAGAGGCTTAAGAGAGAATATAGAGAGAGATAAGAGAGAATTTTTAGCTCATCAGGAAATATTGTAACATGTCAGCGCACATGTTTAAAGCCTAGCAAAGTAAACAAGCAGGTTTTCCTAGCAAAAACTACGAACTACATTGTTATAGATTGCTCCTTTGCTATTTTTTTCTGGCTAAGAACTTACTATAATTTAAATTATGTTTACATTTATTTAAGATTTAAAATTATTTT
>JBBPCX010068968.1:0-11740 GCA_037974365.1 Hydrocynus forskahlii
TACTCACCGTGTAAATAATATCAGTGCTGTAATTCTCAGTGGTTTCTCCAACGAGATAGTACTTAATATTGAAGGAATGTTCGGAACCACACTTAAGCGGTTCCTCTAAGTTCTCTATTAATAATTCACTGTACACTGGACTGTAAGGGGTGGCAGGTTGGAGAAGGTGTATACGTGCTTCATCACTGGTGAAGAAAGGCTTATTGTGTCCTCTGTATCGGTTGTCTGGATAAAGACTTGCCTAGATGACAGTGAAACCAGAAAGTGTTTCAGAGAAAGTCCATGTGCTCAAATTATCTCAAAGTATTTAGCTATCATACCATACCAGCAGTGAAATCTGTGTTTCAGGAGGGTTAGGTGCATTAACTGCAAAGCTGGCCACTCCACTGACATCTGTAGTAAGATTTAGAAGTAGCTTTGGAGGCCACGTTTCTTCCAGAAGATACACTTCCTTGTTAGGAATTGGTGCTCCACTGAAGCTGGTAACCTTGATCTGTTTTTTAATGAAAGAAGTTTAGTTTTGAGATTCTCTTCTTTTAGATAGATAGATAGTTAGATCTTTATTGTCACTGTTGCAGGAACAATGAAAGCAGCTCTCTGTTAGCAGTATAAGAAACACAGTGCAAAAAGGATACAGTATAACGTATAAATATAAAATATGAAATAAAGCTGCGAGCAACAATGAGCAGGGTCCAAGCTGTTTGCACCCAGTCCTCCAAACCGCAATGCTGACAGGTTAGAACGCCTTGAGCTGCATAGGCCATTCATTAAGTATATAGAAGATATTCAAATATCCTGTTGTAGAACCTCCCAGTGGCTGACGTTCACAACACTTGGCATGTGTAATTGTAGTATCAAAAACATACACATATCTGAACTTGTGACAGATGGCAGAATTCAGCAGAAAAAGCAATAGTGAGAACCATGTTGTGAGCAATGTTTGAATGTGTGTTATAGCGGCCCCCAGTGGGCAAAGTGGACTAAATTTGAACTGCATCATCTAAGCTTGTATGTCAACAAATGTACCAAGTTTGAGAATCGTTGGCCTGGGATAGCCATGATTTTTGCTGTGTAGAAATTTTTGGCGCCCCTTTGGCTGATATCGGCCATGTATTTCATGATACAGTCACATGATGTCACTTAAATTCGAGAATGTGCTAAAGCAATGTCTTCTGGTGTGGAAAGCAAATTTGTGAGCTCATTGGCCACGCGGCTGGAGAAATAGAGGCAATTTTTTGACCTGTCACCAAGTGGTAAATATGCATACAAATTGCTCTACTGCTGTTGAGTGATGCCTTGCATGGTTTTACTAAGCATTGACCCAAGTTTCGTAAGCATTGACCCAGGGGCTTAAGAGTAATTGCAGTTTAACTCATTGTATACAAAACCAACAAGCTTCATTTGCATATGGCAGCCATGCTGTTTGCGAATTTGCACATGTTTTTGAGAATTATAGACAATGAGGGTCGGTTTCCTGGACAGGGATTAAGCCTAGTCCTGGATTAAGTAGTGCTTTGTATAGAAAAGGAAAGGGTAGTCCAAGACTAGGCTTAATCCCTGTCTGGGAAACCGACCCCAATTGTCTTGCGATTCCAACGAGACCACAATTGTGCAGATTTGTCAAAAACCCAGGGACTACTTCGCAAAAGTTGGTTTTGCATATTATGCAAATTAGCACAAAATCTTATCACTGGTACAATCAGTGGGCATGGTCTCATTTGATTTGACTGATGCCAAGGACTGATATGCAATAACAATTTTGAAAATCGGACCTACGGTTCAAAGTTGCTGAGACTCAATGCAATACGCTTGTTATAGCGCCACCTGTTGGTGCAATGGCATGGCTTTTAGTGTAATAAGGGGTCCATCTTGGAGAGGCCTTGCCCTGGACAGATGGAAGGGGCCCTCGAGTGGAGCCCGTTTTTGTTTTCTGTCTCCTCCCCTCCCCCGCCGTCGGATGGACTTGGGCAGGGGGGTTCCTTGTCGGCACCCCAGTGGGGCCCCCTTTGGGGGGTGGTACTGTCACAGCCCCAGTCAGCGGCCACTAGAGGTCGCTGCTGCCCAAGACTAAAGGACTCCTTTGTTCACTGGAGGTGCGGCCTCATCCCTGGCCAGGGAGGTCTGTAAGAGATCTCGGCTGGCCAGGGATGAAGTACAAATTATTAACGTGTTTTGGATTTAGTTCAGTGCTTAAATAGCCTGCTTTGTGTTTGATAGGGTGTGGGGCATCCAACACAGTCCTTTGAGTTGTGTCTGTTCTGTTCGTGTTTCTGTTGGAGTTTTGGGCCCTTGTGCCGTCTGGTTTGTTTTGTATTTGAGAGATTAAAGTCTGAGAAAGAGCTACGGAAGTCTGCACCTTCTGTCTGAACGGGCACAGCCCAAGCGTGACAGCTGTCCTCCTCAGTGCAGCTACTGAACTGAGGAGGACTAAACAGTCATTATAAACTTTTATAAAGTAAAGGAGGATAATGTGACAAAGACTCACCTTTCCTTCAACAACTGTGTCTCGCTCAAAGTTCTTCGGTAAATCAAGAAACGTAGCTTTACCAATTTCATAATTGAGTCTTATACTTTCAGATTTTTCCATGGAATTGCCTAAAACATTAAGTGATAATACAGTCAGTACTTGCTACAAATAATTTGACAGCTTGACTTTTAAAGTTAGTCTGTGTCTATTTTAGAGAGATCTGTTTTGACTCACCTGTTCCTTCCTCTGTGACAGTAACAGTAGTATCCAGAGAATTTTTAAAATGATGTTCAATTTCAGAATTGGTGAAAACTGTCATGTTGAAGAAAGCAGAGGCACAGCCGGACTCAGTCATCTACAACCCAAAACCCAAAAAACAAATGCCGTTAATACAAAAGGGAGCAATTTTCTTAATTTTCTTTCTCTGAGCTCATCTGAGGAGGAGCAGAAAAGATGATGCTGCTAGTGTCCTGATGAACTCTTAGAAGAAAGAGTGTTGCTAAGAGTGAGAGAGAAAAGTGACTGTCCTGTAGTGTTACACACACACACACACACACATACACACCTGGACTGTTTCCTCCAGGCATGGAGAAATTTTAGAGACACCATCATGATAATACAACGCAAATTTCCGGCACATTTGCACCTGTGCTTTACCGGGTACTGGCTGTCCAAAAGTGTACCTTAAAAAAACACAACCTTTAAACTAAGCAGACACTGTGCAAGTTAAATGCAGATGCTGATATTTAAAGTTTTATCAGTATTTTCTTGACATCACATATGTGAACATACTCTACATGTTCAAATCTCAGATTAAAACCACAATCTTTAAATAGGTCAAATTGCATCAATCAAACTAAAATGAATCAACTAAATGAAAGTGTATTGTTGTTTTCACTTTGCACAGATGTCCATCTTCAGTTCCTCTTCACCAATGCTCAGTTCTTCGGGTGCTTTCACAGTGACCTCAAACCTGGGCAAAACTAAAGTGGGATGGAATTTGTCGTAACAGGACATTTAACCCATCATTTCATTATTGGTACAAAAGGTAATGTCTAACCACAGTCACTTACCGTACTTTTTCACCTTAAAATAATGTTCGATCGAAGTAACATCAGTGTTAGCCTCCAGTTTATACATGCCCTCAGGAGCCTCAGGATTCAGTTTGTGAGAAAGCTGCAGTATGAGCCCTGCTGAGGACACATTCGTCCACTGACCGATCCTGTTTCTATTAGGGTCCTGTTTGGATCCACAAATAATGGGAGAAATAGTTTTTATAGCGGTGATGGTTTTCAAGATGCACTAAAATGCTTTTTGAAATGCATAACAATGTGTGTCTCCAACTTCTTACCAGAAGAGTCAGCAAGCTGTACTGTAAAGAACAGTAGGACTGAATGTCAGGCTTTTGTCATTTTAATTAATAAACATCATTTTTAATAATAAAAGTAAAACCTTATAATAATACTAGGTGTTTGTGAAATAGCACGGAAGCCGGCTGTGCAATTAAATTGAAATGCATTAAACAATTTAAAGAGCCTTTCTTAATTCATTAACTAATTTTACTCAGACGATCATTTCCACTGTTTTTCCACCTATTCCCACCAACAGTCAAATACAAACGTTTACCTCTTGTTTAAAGGGGATGAACTTAGAGTCCATAGTGACAACTCTAAAATTCACTGTTTGAAGAAAACAAGAGTAAAGAAATATCAGATTCTGAACTGTAGGTTTAGTAATGATTTTACTATGGCTAAAAAGTGAACTACAAAGAGAAGAGGTGAGAGATACTGGGGAAATAATTAAATACCTGTTTGGCCTGGGTTGTATATTGGTTTATCAGTCTGAATGAATGTCAGGGAGTGGTAGGATTTAAACATAACTTTCCTTGTCTCAGTCATCACAAAATGTTCTCCTTTGACTTCTACTTTGATCTGCTGCACTGATTCACCCACAACCTGTGGAGCCTGTAGAGATCATAGCACATGCAGTATTATTTTTCATGTTCAAACATTCAATAAAAAAAAAAAAATATATATATATATATATATATACATAAATACAATAAAAAACACAGAAAGAATCATCTTGTTGTTTCCTGACCTTAAACTGCGTGCAGCGGTGAAACTCTTCCTCCACTCTCTCCTGTAAAAGTGTCCTGCTCTCATTTTTGTGAACCAGATAAATGCTCATCAGCAGAGACTCATTGGGCTTCAGAAGAGTCAAACACAGTTTAGCCTCAGAGCCAGACTCTATCACAGCAGGAAACGTCACCATGAAATACCTGAAGTCAAGAATCAACAAAGTGAAATAATGGGCAGGTTAGGAGGAGTTTAGAGGTAAATTTTTTAATTGAACTTGTCAAAGTGAACAACTTGCAAAAAACATCACTATTGTAAAACCGTGTGGGCCTAAAGTTCAAATTCCAAAAAGTCAAACAACTTCCACAAGAGTTCAAAATATTAATAATAAATGATAAATGTTTTAGGTTTTAATACACATCACAACCTGCAAGGCATCAGCAGACAGACAGCATGTCTATAATATTATATTTAAGAAAAACATATAACAGTTCCTTCCTTTTAATAATGCACACACCGGCTAAATAATATTGTAGTTATAAAAGTGCATTTCAAAACCATAAATCAAGAAAATAAACAATAGTTCCTTTGTCTATTGGTACTTGGATCACGACTAACTAGGAGCTAATTAGAAACTAAGAGGACAGTGTGATATCTGCTCTGGCTTTTGATTGGGCATTCATAAGTAAAATGTATGTGCATCGCAAATGTTTTACAAAGCTTTTTAGTTTACCAGTTGTGCGATGCGTCCTAGAAGAACTTTGTGCCAACAACTACATTTGATCAGGGATAAGTGTTTATGTTGCTTGGTTCGTGTTCCTGTCTACAGATGTAAAGTAAAGTAAAAGTAAAGTGGCATTTGGCCATATCCAGACTGACTTACAATCAGCGACAGACAGTCCCTGGAGCAACTGAAGGTTAAGTGTCGTGCTCAAGGTCACAGTAGTAGAAAGTGGGGGTTTGAACCTGCGACTTTGTAGTGTTTCCTTGTAGTGAATGTTTTCAAAAGCCCAGAAAACTTATATATATATATATATATATACAAACTTTTCTTTGCTACAACATAAGCTTGGTTATTGGTTAGCCCTATACCCTCAATATGCAAGTTGCATAGGCCTCTGCAAAGTATGCAAAGGCCCTGCCCCCACCTGATGTCAGAGTGGGTGTTAATGTTTCAGTGAGAGCATGAAGTGCAACTACCCTTCTGGTTGTGAAGAGAAAAAAATGCCAAAAATGCCCCCTTACTGTTGACAAAATGACCCCCCCTCGCCCAGAGTCATTTTTTTATGGATACCCAAGTATACTAGTACATCTTTAGGGTTACTCACGGTCCTGAGGTTTGTCCATAGACTGAGAGGAGAAGGAAGCAGGCTAACAGAAGCCCTTCTCGAATGGGAAACCCACTGTCAACCATGATGAAGTCTGCTCTCCAACACCAGGTTGAGAAGCTTCACTGCCTTTTAAGCCCACAGGAGGGTCTCTGTAAACATGGACTCATCAGTCTCATCAATGATTAACCATTTAAGCAATGGCCTTTAGTCACTTTTGTCTATTGGCAAGCAGTACTGTAAAGTATGCTTATTTTCCTGAAAGTCTTAGTGTGTGAACGTCATTTTCGAGGACCCAGATGGTTCATTTACCAATTATACACTGTAAGTCAGGAACAATGGGAGGCCTACCTTGAAGAACTTTGCTCAAACAACATTGACTGCATTACTGTGTTTTCATAGTTTTAAATAAATACTGGATATTATATGGAAATTCTTTATCTGTTATTAAACAGAAGGGCATGGATTTATTAATGTCATATGAGATGTTTAATGTGTGGGATGAACAGTCTAAACATCAGACTGTTTACTTACAGGAAACCTGCGGTCATTTACCCGTTTCATGTGTACAGACCCTAAGCAAATATTTCACTTGTGCGTTTGGAACAAAATTTTCTTTTAAATGAGAGAGGACTGGAAATATCTTGCAGTAAAACCTAACTATGTGTCAGCCAAACAAAAAAATTTATACAAAACAGAAATGGCATCTCTTCTCAAGCAATGAGAAGTTTAATGAGAAGCAAATCAGCTACACATTAAAGCACCACTTTAATAAATACCAGTGTGTAGCTCATGGCAAAGTAGTTATTTTGCTTGATTGCAGTGATATGGAAGGCTAACACCACATTCCAGTTTGGGAAAAAGGCAGATATTCCAAACTGAATAACATGTCAGCAGTCAAAAGCTGTTATTATGACTTTAAAGGAAACATATTTTACTAGTTTAGCTTATTAGACAAGCAGGAAGAGTAAATAACTAAGACCTTAATCCAGCCTCTGTATGATGTGTGTCAGCCTTCCATTCACTTCCACGAAAATCTCACTTACAAGAAAATCTCTGGGTACTCGAAAATGACATCCACACACTAAGCAGACTTTACAGTACTGCTTGCTGATTTCGTGTATGGATTCACTTCACTTTCACTGGCTGTCTCAACAGAGGAGGCTGGGTAAAGGGCATGGTCCTTCTGTTGCAACTCAGAGCTTAACTATAACAGAGATATGGAGAGACCACGGTGGTTCGACTTTTTAAGCTTGTTTGCGCTAAAAGAGCAGTAAGTGCCGGGCAGGCATGTCATTACACAGCAGCATTTAATGCAGAATCCTTCAATTATTCACAATGAAAACTAATACTAAATGTGTTACATTTTAACAGCAGCTCTCTAGCCTACATATGGCAATTTAAAGCTTGCAACAGATATTTGCATTATAAAAAAGAAGCCGCTAAAAATTACTTAAAATTTCAAGGTAGCAGGGTTTTTGAGTAGGGGTATCACTTTCAATTATTAAAGTAATAAAACAATTTTTTATTTTAACAATTCATCAAGCAATCACATAATTACAACAGCAAACATTTCACATGGGATTTGTAACTATGAACATATGTGCATTAGTGAGATCCTGCAGGTGTGGGTTCCTCCGCTTTTCGCGGGGGTTATGTTCCAAGAACACCCACGTACAGTGAAAAAACACGTTGTTGTGATGTGGTTGAAACAATGTCTAATTTTATAGTGTAAACCCCAAATATGCTCCCAAAATAATTTAATTTCATTTAAAACTCATTAGCCTTAAAGACAATTTAAAGGTAAACCTGTTTTCATACTTTACAGTTTGCACTGAACACCCGCAGTGCTAGAATGTAAACACCAATGTTACCCCTGTATAGACTGTACTGTAACTCATGCAGTGCATTTTATTTGGTATAAGCAGCTAAATACAGTAATAAATTTATTTAATTTACAGTAATAAAAAACATGAGAACACTCGAGATGCTCCACGGGGGAAATTCTGGATTGCAGCGTCACAGGGCAGCAGCCAATCAGCAGCAAGGAAAAATAAATGACCTGTTTGGATTGGCTACTTTCAAACCTCTGCCTCTGAGTACAGCTGACTGATGTCCGGGCCTCGTGCGCCACGCCCCCTCATCCTTGTGCTGGTTGTTCATGTTTGGGCCACGCCCCCTCATCCTTGTGCTGGTTGTTCATGTTTGGGCCATGCTCCCTCGTGCTGGTTGTTTATGTTTGGGCCACGCCCCCTTGTGCTGGTTGTTTATGTTTGGGCCACGCCCCCTCATCCTTGTGCTGGTTGTTTATGTTTGGGCCATGTCCCCTCGTCCTCGTGCTGGTTGTTTATGTTTGGGCCACGCCCACTCGTGCTGGTTGTTTATGTTTGGGCCACGCCCCCTCACCCTCGTGCTGGTTGTTTATGTTTGGGCCACGCCCCCTCGTCCTTGTGCTGGTTGTTTATGTTTGGGCTACGCCCCCTCGTCCTCGTTGTTTATGTTTGGGGCGGCGCTGAGCAGCTGATCTTCATTCCGTTCAGGTGTCTGGTTGCCTTGGTAACTGCCGTATGGCGCAAGAGGCCGGACGTCACAGTCAGCTGTTCTCAGGGGGGTACTGTATATGTATTCTAGTGTGTGCCCAGGCACACACCTCGTACTGTACAAATAAGCATGCCTGTGCAAGATTCCTAACCCAGTTACCTCTGTGACATGAGAAGAGTGGTAGGTGTTCTACATCTGAAATATGATATGATAAAATCTGCCCAGCTCCAGCTCATTTAAAATGCTGCTGCCAGACTTCTAACCAAAACCAAGAAAGAGGTCACATCACTCTAATTCTCAGGTCCTGGCACCGATCCCAGTTCAGTACAGAATTGATTTCAAAGCATTACTGTGTACAGTCATTGTGTACAAGTCAATCGATGGTTTGGGGCCTACTTGCATATCTGATATGTTTGAAATATGTAATCCTGGTAGGTCTCTTAGATCTGCAGGAACCGCTCAGCTAAGTGATGAAAAGAGCTGAAACTAAACCTGGTGAAATAGCATTTAGTCGCTAGACACTGCCCACTGCTGGAAACAAGTGCCCATCAGTATCAAATCTGCACCAACTGTAGCCAACTTTAAAAAGGCACACTATTCTCCTCCACCTTCTTTTAAATATCTGCACTTCCACTGCACTTTTAATCCTCATTTAATGACTTTCTATGCATTCTTTTATTTCTTTATTTTTTTACTTCCTTCTATTTTATTCTTCCTGATGTATTAATGTTTGTATTCTATTCCTGTAAAGCACACTGAATGACCTTTATGTACGATGACTAGTGTAGGTTATACAAATAAAGCTGATTTTTTAAAAACTGGCAACCTAATGTTGGAAGGACAAACAAACTGGTTAAAGAAATGAATCTTCGTAGGGACTACAACAAAAGAAGCTGTTTAGAAAACTTCTCAGTGCATCCTGTTGTCTGAGTTCTTTTAACACTTTAATTTATAATATTTTATTGCAGCAAAGATTTAAACTTTAAGCCTATCTCTTATGATTACTGGAGCCAGTTAGTGTTGCCAAATGGCCAAATTCAGAATTAGACAGAATCTACCCCAGTTAGATAAATTTTTACTTGATGTGATGCATCACTGAGCAGTAAATCCAATAGCCTGAAAAAAGAAAATAGAACAAAATGGCAGAAACATTTCACAATTTATTTTTTGAGTGTGGCCCATACTCTCTGTGCTTCCCCGGCCCATTGTGTCATCCTTATCACCTGTGTGACTCTTTATCTCTATTTAAAAAAGTGCTTGTTTGTGTTCTTTCCCTCACTATTGAATTTACCTTCTGTGTTACCACATCAGTAAAGACTTTTCTAAAGAAACCTTAATGAAGAAATCTTGTAATTCACGCTGTAAGCTGTTTTATGTTTTATACCACATTTCTAGCTTTAGGATGGACATTTAAAGCTTGCAGCAGACATCTGCATTCTAAAAGATGCTAAGACAAGTCAAAATATCAAGGTAGTAGATTTTTGAGTAAGGATGTCATTTTCGATTATATTAATAAACTAGTGACTGTTTTGACGAATCATCAAGCAGTATCCTGTGAAAGGAAAATAGAACAAAACAGCAGAGACTCCACATTTCACCATTAATGTTTAAGCCCATACTCTCTGTGATTCACTGTTATCCTTATAACCTGTGTTTGATTGACGGTTTATCTAAAAAAGGTGCCTGTTTGTGTCATTTGCTCAGTATTGATTTTACCTTCTGTGTTTTGCTACATCTGTGATCATTTTCATAAGACCGATGTTCTAATTTCTTAGTATTCTACACAGTTTTCAGTTGTTGAGCTCAGTTTGCTTTGCAACTGAGTACAACGCAACCCTGCAGTTAAGACTTGTGAATAGTACTTGCAGCTTACATCTAACCATCCAGAGTTCAATTTCCAGCCTGACAGGGGGGCCTAGTCAGGAGGCAGCCGCATGTATGAGTTCCCAAGAAAACAAAAGAATTATCATGGGGGTTACGTTCCAAGAGCACCTGCGAATGGTGAAAAACCGCAAATTTGTGATATGGTTAAAAATTGCCAAAAAATGTCTTCTTTTTTTTTGTGTAAACCCTAAATATGCCCCCAAATATGTTCCCAAAACACTTTAATTTCATTTCAAACTTAGCTTAATACGTTACCCTTAAAGAAAATGTAAAAGTAAACCCATATCTGTACTGTGTACACTGAACCGCCACCTCCCTTAGTGCTAAAAATGTAAAATATCGATGTTAACCCTATATAGACTGTTCTGTAATTCATGCACGCGTATTTTCTTTGGTATGTACTGTCGGTTTCTTTGATATAAGCAGGGTCAATACAGTAATAAATTAATTTAATTTACAGTAATAAAAATACAGGGCTTTAAGAAGAAACACCAGAACACTCGCCATAGCTCTATATGAGATGCGTCACGAGGCAGCAGCCAATCAGCAGCAAGGAGAAATAAATAACTTTCTCGGATTGGCTTCTTTCAAACTTCTCGGCTTGTTTGTGTTCCAAAAACTGTATGGTATGTTTTATATGGAAATGTAGCTGAATTTATGTTAATATTTATGTTACAAAATTAGTAAATTATGTTTTTCTTAATAATTTAGCACTAAAATGCATGAAAAATCATATATTGCCACGAAAAAAGCTCTGACATTTGAGTGTTGCAGGCCTCCTGCACATATGTATAAATATATTAGGGATGCACCGAAAGTTCGGCCACCAAAATTTTCGGTTTCAGACGAAAATTTTTTTTTACGCGACTGAAACAGTGATGACGCAACCACGGCCTGCACGCGCCAAATTGGATTAGTCAACATATCTGCCGTGTGGGCACATTTCTATATTTCTAAGAAAGACACGAAGAATACCATTTGTCTCAACATCGGGATTAATTTATTGTATAAAATCAAAACATCCTGATCGCCATGCAGAATATGAAGCACAGAAGAGGCCCTTCGAGCCCCTTCACCAGAAGGGCAGTTGGTAGCCTAGAAGTTAGGGCGTTCGCCCTGCGACCAGGAAGTCGTAGGTTCAATTCCCAAGAGTTCGATTCTGAGGCACCCTGAGTAAGGTACCGTCCCCACACACTGCTTCCTGGCTGCTTCACTTGGTGAATGTGTTAAATGCAGAGGTAGAATTTCGTGCCGTTCACGTATGACAGAATGGTCGCTTTCTGTCTGTGTTTTTGAAAAGGAAGGAAAGTTTTCCAGTGATTACAGTTAATGTGTGTCAGTCTTTGTTTTGGTACACTATGTTATAGGCCTACAGAGAATGTTGTTATATCTTTCACCAGTTTTTAAAGCACTTGTTCTGAATGCAGTTTGTTCATGCACTT
>JBBPCX010068969.1:0-11740 GCA_037974365.1 Hydrocynus forskahlii
AGTTTTGGTCTTAACCCTGTCTTAGCTCAATTTTATTCTGTTCAAATGTATCTTGTTCCTGTCTCCTCCCCTACCCAGGTGTTTTCCACTGACTAGTCAGTGTATATATGCTCCTTGTGTTTCAGTCTGTTCAGTATGGAATATTTGTACATTTCCTGTCAAACTGACTGTTAATTCTCACTTTCTGATTGCACTTGTACCAATTATTTGTGTTTTTTACCCTTAGTGTCTGTTGTTGTGTTCTCTTTGTTAACCCTGGAATCCCATGTTTATGTTTGGGTTTCTTGTTTTTGTATTAAACATTTGAGGATATTGTAATTACACATTGTCTGCCTTGACAGACACCCATCTGTATTCACCATTTTGAGCATATGTAGCATCTTTGTAGTGGACAGTTGCTATCCTCTGGGAGTCTCGATGTTTGCTTCATGATGGCCTCACTCGTTGAAAATACACTTTATGCACCTCCTGCAGGATCCTGGAAAGACTTCACCGGTAAGAATTCTGTATCTAGCTAGTAAAAGATTTCCCATATGGTCTAGCGCTTAGGATTCCTGGTTTTCACCCAGGCGGCCACGGTTTTGACTCCTGGTATGGGAGGTTCCTTCTTGGGGCAGCTAGGTGGACTTGTGGTTAGGGTGTTGCCCCTGCACTCAGAAGGTTGTGGGTTTGAATCCCAACTGCTAGTGTCATCACTGAGACACCCTTGAGCAAGGTGCCATCCCCACACACTGCTCCCCGGGCTCCCCTCGTTGGTGGCAGCCCCCTGCTTCACTTGGTGATTGGGATAAATTAGAGAAATAATTTCACATTGTTCACACTGTGCTGTGGTGTGTTCACGCGTGACTATAAGGGGCCACTTTGCTTTGCTTTAACCTGCCAGTACTGTATGTGAACTGTAGCACAGGTCAGAGCCCCACTGATATCTGATATTTCCCTTATCTGTTTGCCTGCATGTTCATTAAAAGCCAGAATCATGCATGTGCAGCATGTGCATTTCCTGCCGACGCACCCACAGCAATCATGACAGATGGATAGATGCACCTCAATGCCCCCATCATCCACCAGCAGCATCAGTATCATGGAATTCTTCTCATACTTCTTATGCCACTGGTCCCTGCAGTAGAGAACTCACCCAGGAGCCCATGCAACTTGGGGCCTCTCATTTGTCAGTGGAGGAGAGGGGCTGCCCTCAGAACATGTGAGTGTGTATGTACTGTGGGGAGAAGGACACTGGTGAAGAGGAGAGAGGACTCCAAAGAAGAACAGGTTAGTGGGAAAGTTCCTTCCAATAAATACATTTGTCAAGTCTGTTAAAATGTTTTTGTCTATGGTGCTGGCCCACCTGATCCTGCCACCCAGGCTAGCCCACCCATTCGTCTCTCTGTGCCCCCAGACCATTGTGAACAAACCCAGTATTCAGTTTTACGCCACTCCCAGCTTCAAATGAAACCACAAACCACAACCCATTGAAAGCCCCTATTCATACTTCCCAGTCAACATACCCCTACAGTATTCATTGCTGGTGAGGTCTTTATTGCCTCCAGGGCCACAGGTCTGCCTCCTCTCCAGCCGTGGGACTGCGCTACTGAGCTTCATCCATCATCAGAACTGAAACCTGGGTAATGGAGGAATACGAGGTACTCAAACAGGGGCTCATTAGCTAGTCCAAGTCCACCACCACTGCCAGCTTTTTTTTCATGGAAAAGAAGTCCGGCTCAACATGGTCACAGTGAGGTATCCTTGCCTGCTCCCACTGGTCATTGAACAACTTCGCTGGCTGGCCTATGGAGTACATAAAACCTTGTACGCGTCTGGGCAGGCAACAAATAGAAGATCGCATTCAGTGCCACGTCATGCTTTATGGGTTGGCCAAACCCTAGGCATTCATAAACATGTTCCGTGACATGCTTAACTGATGTGTTATTGTTTATACGGATTACATCATGATGTACTCTTGGACACTCGCAGAACATGTCCTCTATGTTTGAAAGGTGTTAATGCTGGGAAATGCAACTTCCACCAGTTAGTGAATCCCTTGGGCCAGTAGGAGTGCATGTAGATGTAGCCAAGCCGTCTGCAATTTCTGAGTGGCCTGAGCCCTGCTTGGTAAAAGAACAGCTGAGGTTTGGGGTTCGCCACAGGTTCATCCAAGGCTTTGGTATGGTACCTGCACCTCTGTCCAACTTCCTTAAGTTAAAACCCAAAAATGTGATTGGTCACCCTTACAGCTAGAAACACATTGAAGAAACTGAAATCACTGTTTACAAGTGCCCCTGTGCTGAAAATATCAGGTCCTGCCTCGCCTTAGGGCAGCTGGTAGCCTAGTGGTTAGGGTGTTCACCCTGTGATCAGGAAGTCACAAGACTTCTAAGCACCTCTGAGGTACCCTTCAGCAAGGTACCATCCCCACAAACTGCTCAACACACCTGGTGTAATGAGCAGTAGAGTATTAAAGAACTACATTACCCAGAAGGCTTAGAGGCAGGGCAAATGAAATCTCATGCATGTAAGCGCCTGTTGCTCCAGTAAAAAAGTTCATGCAGAACCCATGCAATCCGGGTGTAGGATTTTATTTGAAATGCACTCCACAACATAACATAACATGGTGTCAGATGGAGAACTCGGTGATTTGAGGGAGGACTGAAAGCTACAGAAACACTTGTGTGTGAGTCAAAGCGTTGCAGAGAGGGCTGCCGAAGTGACACGCGGGTTGGCTAGCAGCGGAGAGAACTCAGCTAATGCGCCAGAACCGATGTTAGAGTCACCGTCGGTATCGACTGCGTCACCAGACCAGGCTGCACGACGACACACAGTCATAGAAAAGTTAAGTCTGCCCACACCCATGCAGTTTACTGGCAATCTTGCTGATAATTGGAAACGTTTCAAGCAGAGGTTTGAAATACATCTAGCAGCTCGTGGTGCTGGAGGGGGAGATGAGGCGGTGCAAGCGCAAATCTTTCTACACGTAATTGGGGAAGATGCACTGGACATTTATAATAGCTTCCAAATTGAACCAGAAAATCTCAAACTCGAAACAGTGATGCAAAAGTTCGAAGCATACTTTGTGCCTACCAAAAACATAATGTTTGAGTTATACAAGTTCTTCTCCTGTGACCAAAAACGTGGCACTACTTTTGATCAATACTACACACTCTGAGCAAATCTTGTGAGTTCCAAGACCTAAAGGACTCGCTAATAAGAGATCGCATAGTTTGTGGAATTTCCGACACTGGGCTGAGAGAAAGATTGTTGCGAGAGAAAAATTTGACTTTGGACAGAACAGTGGATTTGTGCAGAGCAGCACAGAGCTCACGTGAGCAGGTGAAAGAACTGAGTAAAGTCAAGCGATCAGCACAAGTAACGTCAGTCAAGGCTAATTAAAGAAAAGATGTCTGAAATTAAATGCAACAAATGTGGAGGCAGTCATGCTCCAAGGTCATGTCCTGCATATGGAAAGATGTGTAATAATTGTGGGAAAAAGAATCGTTATACGAGGTGCTGCACATCTGGTAACACTAAGAAGAGTGTGCATACAGTGGAGGAGGTGCCTGATAAACTTTCTGTAGATACAGTGCAGGCATCCAGTGCTGAAAAAGAGCAATGGATCGTACCTGTGGCTGTAAATGAAACAATAATTCCCTTTAAATTGGATACTGGGGCCCAGGTAAACTTGCTGTCCTAAGCTGAGTATAACACGCTCAAAGTAAAAAGCAAGATCCATCCTGTAAAGATAAAAGTGACGGCTAGACTGGAGAGAGTGTGCCAGTTAAAGGCAGTTGTATAGCAACTTTTCAGCATAAGGGCCGGATATTAAAAGCACAGTTATTGATTGTGGATAAGCAAGTACAGCCAATATTAGGTCTGTCGGCATGTGTAAAACTTAATCTGGTGAAAAGAGTGTTTGTTGTCACTTCAGAACTTAACCATGATCAGGACACTCTCATGACTGAATCCAAGAATGTTTTTGAGGGCCTGGACTGAACACAAAATACATGTGGATTAGACCATTGCACCAGTTGTACACGCATACAGGAAAGTTCCTTTTGCGCTGAGAGAGAGGCTGAAAGATGAGTTAGCACGCATGGAACAGCTGAACAGAATCAAGAAAATTGATGAACCAAATGATTGGGTGAGTTCACTGGTCATTGTTCAGAAGAAAAATGGTGCGTTACGTATATGTTTGGATCCAAGGGATCTTAACAAAGCAGTGGAAAGAGAACACTTTAAATTGCCAACACGTGAAGAGATAATGTCTAAGCTTGCTGGTGCTAAATGGTTCAGTAAACTTGATGCGTCTTCAGGGTTTTAGCAAATGAAACTTGATGACGCCAGTTCCAAACTCTGCACCTTTAATACACTGGAAGGATGTTATTGCTTTCTTCGCCTTCCATACGGAATTCTTTCAGCTCCGGAGGTATATCACAAAACTATTTATACAATATGTGAGAATATACCTGGAGTTACGACCATGATGGATGATATCATTGTCTGGGGGTCAACAAAGGAGGAACATGACACACGACTACGACAGGTGCTTAACGGGACACAAAGTGTTAACCTGAAGCTTAACAAAGATAAATGTGAGTTTGCCGTAAAGTCACTTACCTTTGTTGGAGATGTTGTATCTGAGGATGGGGTTAGTCCTGATCCAAGAAAAACATCAGCTATAGCACACATGGAGAAATCCCAAACTAAGGAAGAAGTGCAACGCTTCTTAGGGATTGGTGACATATCTGGCAAAATTCATCCTCAATTTGTCTACCATAACTGCGCCACTTAGAATGCTTTTGGAGCAGAAAAATGAGTGGATGTGGCAACATGAGCAAGAGAATTACTTCCAGTTGCTACAGTAAAAAAGGTCATGAAGAACCCATGCAATCCGGTGTGTAGGATTTTATTTGAAATGCACTACACAACACAACATAACACCCGGGTGCTGTGTTCCTGGCTGCCCGCTGCTTCACTTGGTCAATGGGTTAAATACAGAGGAAGAATTTTGTGCTGTTCACACTGTGCTGTGGCGTGTTCACGTATGACAGAATGGTCACTTTCACTTAATGCTGGATGCCTCAGAGGTCAACCTGGGGGCAGTACTATCCAAGCACCATGGATGCACTGTAAACTCCTCCCCTGCGCCTTCCTTATCAAGAAGCTTTCAGAGTTGGAAACTACAAGATGGCTGCCATCAAAGAGGTAATTTAGGAGTGGCTTTGACTTCAAAATAGCTTATTGTCCTTTTACTAAAAACAGCGAAGTGGATGCCTTGTTGTAGTGTTATGACCCTGCAGCTGCACCAGATAAACCTGAGCCCATCACGCCCACCTCTTTGTTGGTGGCTCCCATCGCGTGTACTCTGGATGAGTTCATAGTCCAGTGGCCAGGCAACACTCCATACCCCATGGTTGTCTCACCACCCCAAAAAGCCCCCAAGATTTGCCTGCGATAAGTCCCTGCCTCGGTCGATACCCAGTAGCCCACGGATTCGCCAGTGTTGGGAGGGTGCAGTATGGTTTTGGTAGCGGTGGACTGGTTTTCAAGGCACTGTTGGTTCATTCCCTCTTCCCAGGTCGCCGAGGCTCTATTCCAATCAGTGTTCTGGTACTACAACATCCCAGTGGACATTATGTCTGCCCACAGCCCCCAGTTCATAGAGTGGAAAGCCTTACCTGACCTCACTGACCTTCTCTGAATGCACTGTTCAAAAGCTCAGCAGGTTCTTCTGGGAAGACTGCCATAGCCAGCAGTATGACTGATCAGAGTTATTGGCATGGGCAGAGTATGTACCAGGTTACAGTACCTGGAGGACTGGGAGGGGCATGGTCCTGAGCCCAGACCTCATTACCGAATCCCTCTCTATACCCATATAGGGTTTATGCTAACTGTTTGTAGCTTTGGTACCACATGTTCACATGCATCTACTGCCTATGGACCCACAGCAATAATGACAGACATATTAATCAGCAACTATCATTAATTACTGGGTAACTGCTGTGTAAGTGATATGAGAGTGAGGAATGGAACCACTGACACGGTTCTTAAAGTGGGTGATTAAGACTCATAGTCACTGAGTTTATAATAAACAAGGTCAGCAACAATTTTTTCCATCAACAGGAGCTTGATCGAGAAAGCTTAGCTGTCACCCTCGAACAACTCATCTGTCTCACTCTGTGGGGGAGAAATGATGAGCTAATGATGCAGAGCCAGACAGGCTCCTGTAATGGCTGACAGAAATTAGGAGCAGAGTGAGGTGAGCAAAGGGATGTTAAACCAGAAAGTGAGCAAGTTGGAGGTGCAGGGACAGAGCGGTAGAAATGATGATGATGACGATGACGACGACGATAATGATGATGATGCTAGACTATGATTTCACCTGTAAAAAAAAAATGAAAAGAAATTTGCTTGGGATCAGTTCTGTCTTAATTTATTACTCTCTCACACTCTTTCTCTCCCTCTCTCCCCACCTTCCTGCTGATGTCTATTTCTCTACCACTCTCTACCCATACAATAAAGTAATCTGCTGAAAACAAATTATAATATATACTGCTTATATTTTGGAACATAATGGTATCATGACTGTCATAAAAATTCAGTAAATAAAGAAGGAAATAAAAAGCACGATTTTAACACGCTCCAATTTAATGAAACCGTGGGCCATTTCTTTTGACATATTCATTCTGAGACATGCACAGAATCGAAAATAAAATGTAAAAAATGGGGGCGCAGTGTTATGATACAACGTGTTGAGATACATTTCAAGGGAGGTCTCCAACTCTGTCTTTTTATCATCTGAGCGTATGCAAAGCTTAGAAAGATTGAGCACACATCCACTTGCCCAGCTGTGCCTGTCCTTAAAGGGTCAGATCAGATAAAAGCATGGGTTGTGGAGGCTGCATACCCTCTCAGAACAGCCTGAGCGAGCATGAGGTCACTGCTTGAGCCTTGCTGGGGTTGTTGAGACTGCATCAAAGCAGGAGGAACTCTTTGAAGTGACTGAATACCAGCTTGTAGTGAAGCCAGCTATGACAGTTCAAACTCACTGCTGCTGGTCCTTAACTCTTCCAGACAGAACTGGATGCTGGAAGGCTGCAGCGAGGACTCTCCACTGACATTTTGAGTTGGACCGACTGGACCTCTGGGGCTCTTCCGAGTGGCTGTGGCCTTTTTCGAGGCTACAGTCTGCTCCTCCGATGAAATAAGTCAACACTAAAGTAATATACACTGACAAACACTCATACTAAGTTTATCGAAGACCTGGAATACTTACTACAATGCAGTCCAATCACAATTCAAAAATAGTGCTGTTCTATAAACCTACTGCATAGCGGGACAGAATATCATGATATTTTTATATTGCCAGCATTTCACTATCAGTATGTAAAGTTTCTCTATGGCAAAAACACAAAACACAATGAACGTGCCAGAATAACCTGAGGAATTAAAGAGCAATTAATACAGCCTGCAGAATTTTGGACAAATAATAATAGCCACACACCTAATGCAGCCTAATCAGTGACTGTAAGCTAAGCAGAGCCACTATTGTGGCTATAAAAGGCAGCAGGACAAAAGGTTACCATGGATTTCCTTACAATATTTACATAGGGACATGGTGCACAATGGCTACTTTTGAGTCAGTGTTAACATGATAGGATTTTTCTGACATATCCATCTAGGCTGGGAGAACGTTTCTGAACGATATAAGGGGGACATTTGTGGACATTTAGCTACACTATACCTTTCACGGCATAATAGCATAGCGGCACAGTGGGTATCGATGTCGTCTCGCACAAAAAGGTCCTGTGTTCGATTCCTGGCTGAGCAGCTGCGGGTCCTTTGCATGTGGAGTCTGCATGTTATTCCCATGTCCACATGGCTGCCCCGGTTATAGACAAGGAGATCAGAAAATGGATAATAGTAATACTAATCATTAACTAATTGTTGTTTCAACAATCTTGGAGGAGGGGGGGTTCTTCAGATCTATGGTATCTGCTGTTTGCATTTTGGGGAAACATTTGCGATGTTGTTCAACCTGTAATGTGCATCATTTCCAATTCACTGTTGTGATCACTTTCCTTCACTAACAAGGGTTCTCACTGTGCCTGAGGGCTTTCACATGTCAAACAGAGAAACTAGGCAGTTGTGTTTTTAGCAAAGGCAGCAGTTTCTTTTCCAAAAGTTTACTTAATATAAACATTTTTCTTGTTTATTTAAAACTGTTAATGCTATTGAAGCTCCTGTTGATATGTGTCTGTATTATATGTTGTATGTTCTCATATATCTGTTCCACTTATGATTTTAATGTAGGATTTTGTATTTGGTATATCTTTAATTGATTTATTTTTAATTGAAAATATTTATTTACCGATTGACCAGTCTTAGGCTAAATGCTGCTTTACACATACACGCGCACACACGCACGCACACACACACACACACACACACAAACAAACAGGTTTCCTTTAAGGGTCTCATTTGACTTCATGTACAATCCATCTTATCTGTGAGGGCCCTACTGACACCCCATTGTGAACTCCTAAAAGTTTGACTAGAAAGAGAAGCCCCTCAACTGAAGCATTTTGATATATAAGACATGCTAAATTGTTTGAGAAGAAAGCCTGTGTGACAGATTAAAACTCCAAAACCTCTGCTGTGCCTCCACGATTCACCTCAAAGTTGTTTTTGGCTGTTTTCATACAAGAACAACAAACAGTGCTGATTAAGATCCCTGACTGATTCTGCTTCAGTCATCATTTCAAAGAGCTAAATAATAAGATATGGCCACTTGAGCTCGTAGTGAGGGGTTTTAAAAGCAGCTGGAGGAGCCTCACGTTGAGGCTACGCTCTTATCACGAAAGGATCAGATGGTGCTCTGTTCACTTGTAATTTGTGCCTTGTTTACCGATACATTGTGCCAATTAGCTTCTCTCTCAGGTAAGTCATCCAAGAGCTTCTGATGAAGGAAAGTAATTAAGGCTGCTCCTCAGCACCTGCCTCACGCTCCCATGCTGGCTCCGTTAATCACCTTTATCAGCCCGAACAGGAGACTCCGCGTGCTGGCCTCTCTCACACAGCCAGGCCACAGCTACAAGGCCTCCTGGGACATCTTTGATAACATGCTATGGCGTATGTGTGTATCAGACAATCATTCGGAGCTGTCTGACTATTAATTTTGCTGCTAAAACTTTGGCAGGACTTTTCTGCTGTTGTTTAGCTAAACAAGGACACGTAAGCAAACTGTTTTTCTTAACATATAAATGCTGTGTAATAATTCTTGGAGTATTTTCCAATGCTTAAAGTGTCAAGGTTTGGCCCAAATGTTGACGTGACCATTTGCTTTTCGGAACGTATGTCAAAAGTTTTGTTTAAATGTTCGTAGAAAACATGTAAGGTCTGAGTGGTCATGAGCGCTGACATCACAAGGGGAAGTACTCTACATCCCAAGCTAGTACTCTCGCAAATATTTACACATTTACACATCACGTGTAGCGCGCGATATTGTGTTCCTCACCTGGTAAATCTTTAACAAGTTAAGTTATTGCAAACTGATAAGCAAACATTTACTTTGATTAATAAAAAAAATATATTAAAGCTAAGCGGCCCTAAACTTTCAATAAGCAGTGCTCGTGGAAAAAAGTATGTTTGAAGTGGACAAGCACTCAGTGGTGGTTTGAGCACTTATGTGTGACTCAAGTACTCATTTGTGGCTTTGTGGTTTGGCTTTTTGATACAGTTTATAGCTGTGCTCATAGACATAGATTTGGCGAGAACAGGGGTGACGTGTCTCCTTCAGTGTTTGGAGGGGGAATTAAATATTTACTCTCTTCACTCCCTGGATGTTGCTTTTTAACAATATATTGTGATTAAACTTGTTCGTTACATTTGACCAATACAATTTTTTAAATCGTACATCATTATTTTTAAACAACTATGGCTCAAACAGAGAGGATCTTAGGTTTATATTCTCCATCATATCTTCATAGCCCCGTGCACACAAGATACGAATTGCAGTCTCTGTACAATCAATTTATCTTCCCTACAGTACACTGCGCCAGATCCACTGTCCTAAGGCTGTCAGATTAGTTTAAAAATGAGTTAAACTAAGCAGACTACTTGTGATAATGTAAGAGACTGCCAGCTTGGTATCCACTGAGAACTATAAATCTGCCCTGGGCAGCTGGGGGCCTAGTGGTTAGGGCCTAGTTCCCCCTGTGATCAGAAGGTCATGGCTTTCAATCCCAGAACTGCTAGTGGCACCTCTGAGGATCCCTTGAGTAAGATACAGTCCCCACACACTGCTCCCCGGGCGCTATGTCCCTGGCTGCTCGCTGCTTCACTTGAGCGAATAAATTAAATGCAAAGGAAGAATTTCATGCTGTTCACACTGAGTGTGTAAGTGTAAAGTATTCATTTGTCATACGTGATCACACCACAGCAAGCACTTAAAAAGACGTATGGTTTGTTCGCAATAGCTAGCTAGTTTAGTAGGTAAACTACACCTAGAAAAAAGCTTGGTCATTTAAAGGTGTACTTTTGCGTTTGTATGATACATACATACACATAGTACTTGCTGATCATCCATTACATTAAAGCCAGCTGCCTTGTATTGTGTAGGTCCCACTTGTGCTACCAAAACAGCTCTGACCTTTCGAGGTAAAGGTATGCTGTGGCACCAAGACATTCACATCATATCCCTTCTTTCCTATTGGTTGTGAAAGGCAGCCTCCATGGATTGAACGTTTGGCCAGCACTCCCATAGATACTGGACTGAATTCAGATTTGGGGAATTCGGAAGTCAAATCAACACCTAGAACTCTTTGTGATGTTCCTCAAACCATTCCTGAACAATTTTTCCTGCGTGGCAGGGTGCATTGTCCTGCTGAAAAAGGACACTTATCAGTGTTATTTGCTGTCAGTGGTTTAATGTTGTGGCTGATTGGTGTATCTAAGGAAAGCAAGACTGTCCCTTTCTGGACTAGAGTTATGTTTTAGCTCTGTTGTCTATAGCTCTGTTGTAGAAACGTTAAACCGAATGTTTCTGATGCAAGCAAATTTGATAGGTCCATGCATTTGTTTAAATATATTTTGAATATATTTTGAAGTTTAAAGGCATTTTACGTAAGATATGCTTGATGCCTGTAATCAGCTTAACACATACTTTCTGTTCCAAGCTATTGTCTGAAAAAGAATGTAAATAAAAATTTGACCTAAAGTTTGTTTAAACACCTGAAAGGCCTGAGTGGACTTTGCCATTGCTCTCAAGGTAATGCTCTCACAAATATTTACATATCATATGATTTTGTCTTCTTTGCCTGGCAAGTCTTTAATGTTAATGGTAATGTTAAAAATAATTGCACTTCCAAAAGGCAATCATTAATATTTGAAAAAAGAAAGAAAGAGAATAATGTGGACAAACACTTGACACTTTTTTGTCATTTCAATGACTTTTCAGTCCACTTTATTAGAAACATGACTGTTAGATTATTAATCTATTGCACTAGACTGTTATTATTATTAGACAATTAAAAACCACGGCTGTTAGATGAAAGACTTCATTTTAGGTCACAAACCTATAAGTGAACGTCAAATCATTTTCTTGTAGATGTTAACATACTTCTTTTTACTTTTGTAGTATCAGAGTGACTTTCAGTAGAGAGCTTTGGTTGTTTTAAATCAGCATCTCTATGAGTATGACAACCATTCCATGCCAGTGTCTGTTAAATTCCTACACAAGCACCTCATT
>JBBPCX010068970.1:0-11737 GCA_037974365.1 Hydrocynus forskahlii
TAACTTTTTTTTTTTTTTTTTTTTTTAATGAGTTTTACCTAATAGGTCCCCTTTAATATTGAAAACATCACCTATTGCTCTGATGTCAGCTTTGCACACTCTTGGCATTATTTCAGTCAGATTCATGAAGTACTGACCTGGAATGCTATTTAATTAACAGGTGTGCTTTGTCAAGAGTTAATTAGTGGAACTTCTTGCCTTCTTAATGTGTTTGGGATTATCAGTTGTGATAGTAGGGTTGGTACAGTGTTAGTAATCCTATTTGACTACGGTTCCCAAGACTGCTAAGCACCCCTGAGGTACCCTGAGCAAGGTACCATCCCCATACACCGCTTCCCCGGGCACTGTATTCCTGGCTGCCCGCTGCTTCACTTGGTGAATGGGTTAAATGCAGAGGTAGAATTTCGTGCTGTTCACACTGTTTGCTGTGGTGTGTTCACGTATGACAGAATGGTCACTTTCTACTCCACATTATGGCAAGAAGCACTTAACTAAGTGAAAAAAACAACAGTCTATCATTACCCGATGGACTGTTATATACAGAAGGATACAAGAATACAGAATAAATACCATTAAGTATACATTAAGTGAAATTGCAGTCCTGTAGTGTGAAGCAGTGTGACAGTTAAGCTGTTTAGGAGGGTGATAACGAGGGGAAAGAAACTTGTTCCTGTGTCGGCTGGTCCTGGTCTGCAGGCCTCTTTATCGTCTGCCAGAGGGCAGCAGGTCAAAAAGCCTGTGTCCAGGGTGTGAGGGATGTGATGATTTTCCCTGCCTGTTTCCTTGTTCTTGAGAGGTCCAGGTCCTGGATGGAGGGCAGGGGGCACCAGTGATCTTTTCTGCTTTCCATTGCAGTCTGTTCCTGTCCTGTTTAGTGGCTGCTCCATACCAGACTGTGATGGAGTAGCACAGGACAAACTCAATGACTGCAGTTAGGGTTGCACTGATACCGATACCAGTATTGGGTATCAGGCTGATACTTTGTTAAAATACTCATACTCGTATTCGTACGTGAATTGCCGATACCATGCACCGATACCACTGAACATTATCCTATTTCACTACATCAACTGATCACGCTGGGCGGATGTGATTTGTGGTCCTACCTGACTTCAGTGTCTAGGGGGAGACAATGAGCTGGAAACTTGGCGTCAGATATTCTGTCCACGAGCTATGAGATTTTTTTCAATAGGAGGAGTAAGCAATGTCAGCGTTTTGGAAATATTTTAAGATAAAAGATGACGACAGGAGTAAGGTAGACTGTAAGATCTGTACTGCTACGGTGTCGAGGGGCGGAAAGGAAAGTACATCGTTTTACACTAGCAATTTGATCAAACATCTGAAGACGCAGTACTAAGTACACAGAGTTGCTAACGCTAGTGCAAGACCGCAGCAACCAACCTTAACACATGTCTTTGTGTACATGAAAGCAGGAAACTGTTTTGATACTTTCTTTAAGGGTGTTTTCACATATAGTCCTCTTTAAAGGAACCAAACTCAGTCCTCTAGAAGTGGTCCAAAATGTGGAACGACAGAAAGGGGACTCAGTTCTTTTTATTAGTGATGTGTCATGCACAAAAGTATCGGCTTTGTAGTGAATCTGAAGACCTGACTCCCATCGAGTGAGAGCCGGCTCCCCACTTTTTTTTCTTCCTTTTGCTGCTCAGCTCTCACTCTCCGTGGCTCAGCTCTGCTCACGGCAGAACTTCGTTTTGTTTGGCAGCAATCACATGTGAGGATATAGGATCATACCATTATGTGAAAACAGACGTGACTGTCAGGTGGTACTGAGTTTGGTTCTGTTTCTGTTCTGTGGATTTATTTGCAGTGTTAAAAATAAAAGTTTGATTACACTATTAAACAAAAGTAAGAACGCCTGCTTTTGTAACAGAAAAAATACACAAAATTAGGCAATTATAAGGATTCTTATAAAAACTGTTTATTAACAGACAAAGCATTCATATTTGCTAAGTTAGGCTAAATACACTGAACAAAAATATAAAGCAACACTTTTGTTTTTGCTTCCATTTGTCATGAGCTGAACTCAAAGATCTGAAACATTTTCTACATACACAATAGACCCATTAATCTCAAATATTGTTCACAAATCTGTTGAAATCTGTTAGTGAGCACTTCTCCTTTGCCGAGATAATCCATCCCAAATGTGCACAGTTTTGTCTCACTGGCGGGGTGGTCAGAAAACCAGTCAGTATCTGGTGTGGCCAACATTTGCCTCACGCAGTTAAACACATCTCCGTCGCATGGAGTTGATCAGGTTGTTGATTGTGGGCTGTGGAATGTTGGTCCACTCCTCTTCAATAGCTGTGCAAAGTTGATGAATATTGGCAGGAACTGGAACATGCTGTCGTATATGCCGATCCAGAGCATCCCAAACATGCTCAATGGGTGACATGTCCAGTGAATATGCAGGCCATGCAAGAACTAGGATGTTTTCAGCTTCCAGGAATTTTGTACAGATCCTTGCAATATGGGGCCGTGCATTATCATGCTGCAGCATGAGATGATGGTCGTGGATGAATGCCACAACAATGGGCCTCAGGATCTCGTCACGGTATCTCTGTGCATTCAAAATGCCATCAATAAAATGCACCCGTGTTCGTTGTCCATAACATATGCCTGCCCATACCATAACCCTACCGCCACCATGGGCCACTCGATCCACAACATTGACATCAGCAAATGGCTCACCCACACTACGCCACACACGCTGTCTGCCATCTACCCTGAACAGTGAAAACCGGGACTCAATCTGTGAACAGAACGCCTCTCTTAACGTGCCAGACGCCATTGAATGTGAGCATTTGCCCAATCGAGTCCGTTACGACGACGAACTGCAGTCAGGTCCAGACCCTGATAAGGACGACAAGCATGCAGATGAGCTTCCCTGAGACGGTTTCTGACAGTTTGTGCAGAAATTCTTTGGTTATGCAAACCGATTGTTGCTGCAGCTGTCCGGATGGCTGGTCTCAGATGATCATGTAGGTGAACATGCTGGATGTGGAGGTCCTGGGCTGGTGTGGTTACACGTGGTCTGCGGTTGTGAGGTTGGTTGGATGTACTGCCAAATTCTCTGAAACACCTTTGGAAACGGCTTATGGTAGAGAAATGAACATTCATTTCACGGGCAACAGCTCTGGTAGACATTCCTGCAGTCAGTATGCCAATTGCACGCTCCCTCAAAAGTTGCGACATCTGTGGCATTGTGCTGTGTGATCAAACTGCACGTTTCGGAGTGGCCTTTTATTGTGGGCAATATTCATGCTGTCTAATCAGCACCTTGAAGTGCCACACCTGTGACGTGGGATGGATTAACTCGGCAAAGGAGAATTGCTCACTAACACAGATTTAGACAGATTTGTGAACAATATTTGAGAGTAATGGGTCTTTTGTGTATGTAGCAAATGTTTCAGATCTTTGAGTTCAGCTCATGAAAACAAAAACAAAAGTGTTGCGTTTATATTTTTGTTCAGTGTATAAGGCTACAGATGATAATAAACTTGGAGCCATTTGGGAGCCGAAAGAACAGGCTCTTCTTTGGGGGACGTGCCACAAAGAACCAGCTCTCTGAAAAGAGCCGAACTTAGGTTCTGTTTCTGTTCCGGGGCTGTACAACGTCATCTAACTATGGCAAGCCTAGAGAGCGAAAACATTCGAAGCGAATCTGGAGTGCTTTGTGTTCATAATGAGCGAGTGTAACTGAACCGTGCCGCGGACTTAGTTTTGTTAATGAATAGTTTATTTTTGCCTTGGAATAGCCTTCTGTTAATACCTTTTGTATTTAGCCTCATTATAGGCTTGTCATAATCTGTAGAAGAGAAAATAAAACCTGTCTCCAAATTACTTGCACTTGCATGGACACCATTCTAACAAATATCGGTATCGGTACTCGGTATCAGCAAGTACACAAATAAAAATACTCGTACTCATATTGGTTTGTAAAAAGTGGTATCGTTACATCCCTAACTGCAGTGTAGAACTGGATCAGCAGCACCTGTAGAAGATGGTACTTCCCCAGTTGTGTCAGGATGTACATCCTCTGCTGGGTCTTTTTGAGGGTGGAGGAGATGTTGATCTCCCACTTTAGGTCCTGGGAAAAGGTATTACCCAGGAACTTGAAGGTCTCCACAGTAGACTGATATGGTGAGGGGTAGCAGTGTTGAGGTGAGGGGCAGCAGTGTTGAGGGATGTCTCCTGAAGTCCACTATCATCATGTTCAGCTCCAGGTTGTGCTGACTGCATCAGAGTACCAGCTGCTCAACTTCCTGCTGGCATGCAGACTCATCACTATCCTGAATGAGTCCAATGACGGTGGTGTCATTTAACAGTTCTTGGAGGTGCAGTCATTGGTTTAGAGGGAGAAGAGCAGTGGGGAGAGGACATATCCTTGAGGGGCACCAATACTGAGGGACCGTTTTTCAGAAGTGATCTCCCCAGCCTCACTTGCTGCTTCCTGTCTGTCAGGAAGTTGGTGATCCACTGGCAGGTAGCAGGTGACCCATTCAGCTGGGAGAGTTTGGAGGAGGAGTTCAGGCACAATGGTGTAAACAAACAGGATCCTGGCATGAGTTCCCGGATGGTCGAGGTGTTGCAGGATGTAATGCAGTCTCAGGTTCACCGCATCATCCTCCGACCTGTTTGCCCGACAGGCAAACTGCAGGGGGTCCAGCTGCTGTCCTGTAGTGTCCTTTAATGTCCTTTAATGACCACGGACGTCAAAGCAACAGGTCTGTAGTCATTCAGTCCTGTGATGGTGGGTTTCTTGTGGACCGGGATAATGGAGCGTCTGAAGGGATCTATTGAAGATGCGGGTGAAGATGGGAGCCAGCTGATCAGCACAGCTTTTGAGGCAGGAGCGTGATGCACCATCTGGTCCCGGGGACTTCTTGATTTTCTGTTTCTGGAACAGCTGGCTCACATCTGCTTCGTGTATTCTGAGTTCCGGTGGGAGGGTAGGGGGGGTGAGAGGTGTGATAGAGGTTATTGACTATCAGCTGGTGAGGGTGAGCAGGGTGGGAGGAGGTGAAGGGGGCCATTGTCTCTGGGGCGGCGTGGGTGAGGGGTGTGAATCTGTCCCATCTCAAACTTGTAGAAGTTGTTCAGCTTCTCTGCCAGGTCTTTGTTAGCTTCAGCAGGGGGTGGGGGTCATCTGTAGCTGGTGATGTCTTGCAGGCCTCTCCACACTGGTGCAGGGTCGTTGGCTGAGAACCGTTCTCTCAGCTTCTCAGAATAGATTCTTTTAGCCAACAAGAACCTAAATAAACTTAAGGTAGTCCAGAAAATGACAGTTAGAACCAGGAAATTTGACCACATTAGCCCAATGCTATCAAGACTTCACTGGCTTCTGATCAAGTTTCATATGGACTATAAAATTCTACTATATCAAGCCTTGAATGGCCTCGCTTCTGAATACCTCCTTGAACGTATTTCTTGCCATGAACCTCCATGCTCATTCAGATCTCAAGGTGCTTACTATTTACTTGTCCCCAGAATTATGTAAGCTTCAGGGGAAGAGTGTTTTCATATAAAGCTCCGCAGCTCTGGAAAGCCCGAATAATGTTTGAAACTCGGAGACAGTCCAGGCTGAAAACCTACTTGATTAGTCAGGCTTTTGTAATCAATTTTTCCTGACAGATGAAGGTTGTAGAGCTGGGAGGTGGTGGGCCCAGGAAACTCCAGTGAGTTTTGTGATGGTGGAGTGGAGGTGTGCCGGTGTCTCAGGGTGCTCTCATGTCTATCATACCCCTCATCCTTTCTAGCTAGGCTGCGATAGAGAGCTAAGCCAGAGTCTCAACTTGCACTACTTACAGTTATAAATCATATCCTGTAAACTTAAGCAGAACTAACTCTGTTCTCTGTTTAGTGGGGGGAACCGCTGTACATTTGACTAGCCTGTCTGATCGCCACTGGGGTCCCAGGTCTGCAATTGCTGGGGCCCCATGCCAAAGTGTCCTCCACTGGTTCGGCTGTTTTCGATTCTCCATGTGCTGTTCCCCATCCAAAGGCAGCTGCTGTTTAAAGCTCTGGCGAAGATTGTTGTTCCTGTTGTTGTGGACTTGAGACTTTCAGTTACTTTTCCAAAAAAATCTACCTCTATTGACTCTTAGCTTTACTTACTCTGTTAGCCATAGATGTCAAATCTGTCATTAAGTTTTTATATGCAAGCCTTTTCTTGAGAGTTTTCTCTGAGTCGACCAGATGAGCTCCCCTTGGTTCCTCCCGAGGTTTCTTCCTCCACCTCAGGGAGTTTTTACATGCCTCTGTCACGTTTGGCTTGCTCACTAGGGGCTCGGACCTGGACTGTGTAAAGCTGCTTTGTGAAAACTTTGGTTGTAAAAATTGCTGTATAAATAAATGGAATTGAATCAAATTTTTATTGTTGAATGGCGGCTGGCAAACAACTTTTAGATACATTATCTTCTGGCAGTAGGAATGTGTTACTTAGTTCACTCCTCTCTCCCCAGTGTCATCGGCCATCATAGTTTTTCACTGCAGACATCATCATATGCCAATTTGGTAGATGCCTGACACTACTATTGTATGACCAAATGTTTTATTTTTTACCTTGGCTTATAAAAAAACACATTTAAACGCAATAGGTGCAATAAGTATTCACACCCTTTGCCATGACACTCAAAATTGAGCTCTGGTGTATCCGGTATCCACTGATCATCCTTGAAATGATTTGGAATGTTACACACTTGTCTATATAAGGTCTCACAGTTGACAGTGCATAGCAGAGTAGAAACCAAGCAGTGAAGTCCAGGGAATAGTCTGTAGGCCTCTGAGACTGAATTGTATCAAGGCACAAATCTGGGGGAGGATACAAAATTTTTTGTTAGCATTGAAGGTCCCAAAAAGCACTGTGGTCTCCATTATTTGGAAATGGAAGAAGTTTGGAACTACCAGGACTCTCCCCAGATCTGGCGTCCCAACCAAGCCAAGTAATTGGGGGAGGAAAGGCCTTGGTCAGAGAGGTGACCAAGAACCCAGTGGTCACTAAGGCGATGCTCCAGCGATGCCTTGTAGAGGTAGGAAAACCATACAAAAGTTCAACCATAGCTAACGCATTCTGCCAATCAGGCCTTTATGGTAGAGTGGCCAGACGGAAGCCACTACTCCTTAAAAGGCACATGGCAGTCCGCTTGGACATTAAGGATTCATAGACTCTAAGAAGCAATATCCTCTAGTCTGATAAAACCAAAATCGAGCTCAGAGTGTCATGTCTGGAGAAAAACAGGCACTGCTCATCACCTGAATAACACCATTCACAGTGTGAAGCATGAGGGTGGCAACACCCTACTGTGGGGGTGTTTTTCAGTCATATTAAGCCATGACTGTGAATACTTCTGAAATGCTGGATTAACAAGCTTTTGGTAAAAAAACAATGCACACCTTTCTAAAAAGTTGTTTTAGCCTTGTCATTATGGGGTACTGTGTTCATCTTTGAGGAAAAACTGCTCAGATATATTTTGGAATAAGTTTGTAACATAAAATGTGGAAGTAAAGGGGAATACTTTCTGATGGCACTGTAAAACATCATGAAATGGGAATAAGGATTCATTATGTACTTAGATGCTTGTGAAGATCAGCAGAACAATATGAGGAACTTAAGAGTGCAGTGGCAAAACATGGACTCAGGCAGGGGGTGGGGGGTGGGGTTTGTTTGGTATGCGCATTGCCGCCGCATCTAGTATGAGCGACACTAGAGTGTGTAGGGGGGGCGTGGCAACTCACTGGGGGGGCAATGCCTTCGAATGCCCCCCCTTGATGCTGGCACTGCCTGGCTTGCATAAGCCATGTCCGTCAGCGTCTCTTTGGCCTGCGTCCACTCATGTTCATGCATTCTTCTATGTAGTTGTTCACTGTTGTCCTACATAGACTATGGCTTGAGGTAAGATTAGAATGCTCATCACAATACCTGGAACACTTTACAGTTCCTTTCCTTAGAGCTGCACACTGTCAACAAAACAGGAATCTTGTGTTCACCATTTAAAATGCCTATTCTAAAATATGACAGTACAAGGGTATTTATAAAGCCAAAATTGAAGGAAATATTAAGTGTTTTGTGTTCTGCTTTCAGGCATATGTGCTTAATTATTTTAAATTCCTTTTTCTAATGTAGATTTGCACACAGTATGATGTCTATAAAGCCCAAAGCTCGTATATTCATCACAGCTGAAGCTTGGATCGTGCTGGTTTTTTGTTTAATGCAGATTCCTGCTTTTATGTATTTGCATCCATTTGACAGGAGCCAAAACTTAATGGAAGCTGATGCATAAATTGACACCTGTTTCTTTGTTGACAGAGTTGTTTTGTGTGTGCATCGATCATTTGAGACCATACACTGAGTGTGTATCGCTGACAGGTGGACTAAGCAGTGTTTGTATTGTTTCTATTACATTGGTGCCAGTGTTGCCAATTATCTCCTACAGAAAGTAGCTGAAGTTTACCCAAGAAGTCACTAGATGACGACAGACGCTAATTTGCATATAAATTACGTCATCATGTCACGCTGTGTTGGCGTTCTCAGAATCAGAATTTTAAAAAAATTACGAATCACAACGCCCAGATACTTGGAGACACTGACATCCGTACTTTCATCAGGCAGGAGGCTGTATTTGTTGATATTGCTACCAATATCAGCCACCAGTTTGGTGCTCGATCAAATATGTGGATCAGCCCAAGTTTGACTACTCAATAATAGTTTGAGCGGACTTGTGCTGCACTTAAATATGCACAATAGTACATCATCACATTGTGACACTCAAACTAAATTTTCTTCCTACCACTGGTGCACAGAGGTCTGCACCTCGGCCGAGAAAGACAGGCTGACGACCGTGCACCGGACAGCCATTCTGGACTTTTCCAGAATGCACAGATTACCTGTCCGCCCCTGGTTACAGATGAGATCAGTGGAGCTTCTCAAACTGTCCCAGTAGCAGCCTGTTCTCACATGCAGTGATGCATTCTAACCACTGTGCGGTAGCAGAGGGCTGCAGTACTGACTAACAGAACTGGCTTAGAAATCCATATGTGCGGTAGCAGAGGGCAGCAGTACTGCCTAACAGAACTGGCTTAGAAATGCAAGATGTGACCTATAGATGTTTTGTCCAAGCATCCTTAGAGGGCTGAGCCTCATGGCTGTTTTTTGTCAACTTTCCACTCAGTAAGAAATCCATCTCTCACAGTGGCTCTCTTTCATTATATTTGACATGGACATGTTGACCGCTAGTGCAATGATGGGGATTAATATCACAATTTCCTATATATACAATACACCACAATGATGTGCAGAGATCTTGGGCATTTGCGAAAACAGTATGTAAAACAACCTGAGGAATGTGTTTATTTCATAAAATAAGCAAATACTTTAAAATATTAAAAAATAAAACAATGTTTTTTCATGTGAGTGTGTTAGCCTGACCTAAAAGCTCTCCTTAAAGGCCAGTATTTAAAATTAGCATTCAGTACTTGCTTTCACAAATCTGTCCTTCATTGGATGAATCAGATAAGCTGCTCATGTAATTTAAGGGGCCAATAAAAATTCTTGGTTTTAATTAAAAGAGGTCAATGTGGTAAATAGGCACTGTTAATATTTCAAGATACATATTATTTATTTCCCAGTCCATATGGTCCATGCAAATGTATCTGCATGGAACGCAATGCCGGGCAGTCGGAACAGATTGACATTTACATATTTCAGTCTTCAGGCACAGCAACAGACACAGCCTCTAAGGAATAGTGAGAGGTTGAAAAATGTTAATGTAAAAAGTATTTTTCAACTGTTTTTGGGGATGTAAAAACCATGCACATATAAATCAGATGCTAGAAAAATGAACAGTTAAACAGTTTTCTTGGCTGCCTAAGATTAAAGCACTGGAATTTCTCTGTTTTTTTTTATTTTAGGCTATGTTTGCAGTAATAAAGTTGAAGAACCCATGCTTTTTTAGTTCTAGTCCGTGTTGTGAAATGGTTTGTGCTGTCTCCTTTTCTTAAAATGATGGCGTAGGGAAATGTGCATGACAATGTAAACATTAGCCAGAGAGAAACCAGATATCCATTAAAGACCTTTATTTACACAGTATTTTTAAATTGAGCTAGTCACAACAATCTCGGCCATTTAAGAATTTAAAATAACTAAATAATGCTGTTTGCTTGAAAAATCAGTGTTCAGTATTGACAATAATTTTGCCATTTCCATGATTCACAAGGCTATTCCTATGTAGATAGATATGCTGTCGATTTGGGTCCCTGAGCCTCCAGGGGGCCTTGTGAGCATGCAGTATTTATTTAATTGTTTACTTATGCATCCATTTATTTTATTTACATGTACAATTCAATGTTTTAGTATCACAATGTTACCAATTTTTGTATGCAAAATAATGATGTGGGTTGCAAGCCTCCAAGTACATTGTTGCTTATTAAAAATTGCACTTGCCCATTTGGTTAGACCTATTATGTGCCAATCTTATATTAGCTGCTATTATCAGTAGCTTTGAACATCTACATTGTAGTATCATTTGTGTAACTGTTCGCATCTGATCTAATAAGAGTATGAGATGAGTCAGTCAGTATTTCAAAATGTATCTCTGTGTGTGCTGGCTGCATACAGTAGATGTAGGTCAAACCCCTGTCTCCTATTATTTATGTATAGGTTTACACACACCTGCATTATTGCTACTGCTTCATACTGTTATGCATTAGAACACTGGTGTCCCAGCGCAGACTTGACTGTCTGTGTGTTGGGGGCTGCACTACTATTCATTTTTCCTGATTAGTCCACAGGGGGCTGGAGCTAGCAGCCGATGCTTTGGTTTGATGTATGAGATGTACACTACAGAAGAGTTTTCTTTGAAGAGTTTAGGTACAATGACTGTCTCATGTAGACTGTAGGTTAAAATCACCACAGCTTTCAGAATCTTGCGCCTCACAGATAATCTAAATGGTCTCTGGCTATCTGCATTTGTCCTGGATCCATCAGTCCAGTTGATGTTTATCAATGTAAATTTTAGAAGTAAAATCTCTACACCCTTGTGTGTGTTTGTGTGTGTGTGTATGTTTGTGTACACACACACACACACACACACACACACACACACGTGTATGTGTATAAATCGTTTCTGTCTTTTCACTGTACTACCTTTATGTATCTGCTGCTTTATTCCTTGTTTTTTGTCCCTCTAAATGTAGTTGCACTGTTTCTTGTTACAGTCTTTGTTTTACTTTTTGTCTTTAAGTTGCATGTTGGGTGGGTTTGTTTGTTGTGCTATCTGTGCACCTGGGACTGTAAGAAATGCAATTTCATTCAAACACATACTGTGTATGTGGATGGATGACGATAAGAGCCGAATTGACTTGGGTGTGGTCTTGAAGGAACTGCATACGATGAAAAGGTTTTATTGTTTTAACAGAAATCTAAATTGCAGCCTGCCACCACAGTAAAAATATAGTACCACTATTATTACCCCTTTTTTTATCATGATTTATAATGTCATCAGTTTTTTTGCATAAAAAAATAATTTATGTATATGAGAATTCATATAAATACCTGTAATTTTGTAATTGCCGATTAATTGGGCCGATATTTGGCCATTTTTACATAATTCAATTCAATTCAATTCAGTTTTATTTATATAGCTCTTTTTACAACCAGGTTGTCACAAAGCAGCTTTACAGAGTCCAGGTCTGAGCCCCTAGTGAGTAAGCCGAAGGCGAC
>JBBPCX010068971.1:0-11736 GCA_037974365.1 Hydrocynus forskahlii
TGTGTGTGTGTGTGTGTGTGTGTGTGTGTGTGTGTGTGTGTGTGTGTGTGTGTGTGTGTGTATGTGTGTGTGAGTGAACCCATCCTGCCATCCTCCTTCAGGGCGCTGAGGGCTGCCAAGCGCTCACCCAGGAAAGCAATTACTGCGGCCAAAGACAAACCGAAAGCGGCTCGTAAAACACATTAACTAAAGTCCATAAATGTTTGACAGCTGTTTAGGAGGCGAAGGCCTGACAGAGTGCAGCTAAATGCCATCTCATAGCAGCAAAGGAGGGTCTAGAGACCTCCAGGAAACTTCTAGACAAATTTCAATCGTGCTACTAGCAAAGTACTGTGCAGAAGTCTTGAAACACCCCTCCATATTTTGCTTCCCAGGATCCAGGATTTCTTGTATTTTTAATGTTGTCTTCAGGAAAAGTTCTCCAGAAGGTCTTACAAAGACTCATTTTCAGTCCAGTGCTTGTATGGTTTTTGTTTGTTATGCCACACAGTGACCTATGTATGAATCATTCAAGCAGAACAAAGTACATCTACCTTAAAGCCTGAATCAGTGAAGAAACAGGTGAAGATGATCCCAGATGATCAGGCGGTGATCAGTATACTGGTGGTGCTGAATGCTGAGTGGTTGGAACTCCTTTATCTAGGCTCCTTGTATCTTTATGCACTTTGTAGTCTGTCACAGTAAAACCTTTGTTTCTGTTTCTTTCAGTTAATCTACCCAATATACCAAAGATAAGGCAGTTTGACAGGCATCAAAGAGTATTTTTGCACCAACAAGGTAATTCAAAGCAAAATTTGAAGAAATTAGGAAGGTTCAAGACTTTTGTAGAGTACTATATTTCAGAATAAAAGTACCCAAAAATATCTGTATGGGTCACACAAGTCATACTGACAGACTGTAACACACTGCAGCAAGTGTAGCGGGCGATATGGGAGGTGAGTGATGATATAGACACTTTTAATATATTGAAAGGCACTGCAGCTGCAATATGTAGCAGTAAAACTGCACTACCGATATTTTGTCCCGAACAAACTGTTCTCCGGTCCCTCGCTGGGTTTGAAGGGGTTTGTAGCCGCGTCCGGCTTAGCCTGGTCACAGCTCAGCATGAAGAGGTCAAATGCACTGGACTGAATTGATAGGATGAGTCTCTGATTCGGACAGATCACTTAGAGAGAGAAGATGGTCAGATACACACACGTATAGACACATAAATCACCCAAAAGCTCACATCACCTCTCCCATGTGTGTGTACCTGCTTACCCCGACAGCTATACATCATCCGCCTCTGCCCTGTGTGTTTCCTGCAGGAGATTACAGTGACTCAGCCCGCCCGCGTCCGGCATCGTTTATCAGAGCTGCTGTGGAGACCAGCATGGTTCACCAAGACAGCCCCTTCAAAACGCACGCGCACACACATGCTGGGAAACACTATCAAAAACAAGCTAAACGCTCCCGAGACTTGTATAAACCAAAGTCCTCTCAAGCCTTGAGGTGTTAAATGATCTCAAACAATGGAAGTTTGTTGCTAAAACGCTCTACAACAGCTGTTCAAAACAACGAAAGGAGGATACAGGATTTTAACTAAACTGCGGACTGTGACACACACACACACACACACACACAACAAACTGTAAAAAGTAAGAATAAAAAGTAAAAGCTTTACTTTTCTGTAAGAAACTTAAAAGTTTCAAACACAAACAAAAAGCTGCCAACAGTAGCTCTGGTATCTGATTAAAGAGCTCCTTCCCTGATGAGGGACAGCTGAAACACACCCCTTGCTGAGGTGGTCAGGGATGCATGAGACCACATATAGTACGGTGTAAAAATCTTAGATCCCCGTTTTCTTTCCTTTTTGCTCTGAATCACCTTGTTGATTACCTTCTGCCTGTCAAACTGGCTTGTCTTTGGAATGTTGAGTAGATTAAATGAAAGAACTGTTTCACTGAAATGGGCTGCAAAGTGTCTAAAGATAAAAGGAACCTAGATAAAGGTGTTCCAGTCACCCGGCATTCAGCATCACCAGTGTAGTGACAGCATTAACTATTCTGTTTCCAGCTTTGCTAACATACTTCAGTCCATCTTTATAGATAACAGTAAGTCATGCAGTGTCAGAAACCACATAAGTGGGTATGTTTTATGTATTTAAGACAATAGCCACAAACAATTCAAATTTTTATATTTGTATGAGTACTTGAACATTCAAAAATTACGACCCATACCTAGTACATGCTAATGCAAATATCAAAAGAACAACATGGTCCTTACAGTCTTATTACATACCATAAATCCTATAAAGCCTCTAATAAACAGGCTGGAGTATGGAGTCATGGCTTCAAAAAACGAAAACTGTGTTTCCTAACTAAATGTACTCAAGAACCATACAGTAACAGCTTTCTCTCAAAGGTAAATCTTGCTTTATTCCTGCATCTTTCATTATCACCTCTTTAATTGGACTGCAGGTTCTTGCTTTTCTGATAGACACTCTAGTCCTGCTAATGTTCTCTCAGTGTGCAGAAGATGAAGTTCTACCACCAACTTGAGAGATCCTTCAAAACTGTCCAATCGGGCTAAATATGGTAAGCGGCAGCCTGGACGCAGATAGGCCTGGACAATCAAGAATATGGCCCAGATGGTCCAGACTTGCCCTCTTTGCTTTCATTCCAGCTGAACAGACGCTTGTCCTCCGCATCTTTTGTTTTATAAAAGCTGCATTTCATAAAATAAACTTTCTAGTCGAGGTCGGTAACCCTCCTATCACTTTCCCGGGTTGTTTCCGTCTGCTACTCCATCTCCTCATGCAAGACTCCACAGAAGAAGTGTGAGAAGTAAGATACTGGAAGTGTTTCTTATGTAATCATAACAAATTAAGAGTTTAATCATAGCTCTGACTGAACACAAGCTCTTCTGACTCAACTGCCCACTTGACTCAGCTCACGTAGGCACAGAATCACCCAAATCACCCACAGATATAAAGACTTTGCCTCCTTAATTGGCAGATGGTTTCTGTTCGATCTGGATGCAGCTGAGGGACATTTTCCCACTTTTCAGAGGCTCTTGTGAGAATGACTCTGCATTTTTTGTGACCACGCACTCAACCCCCTCTAAACACCTCTGAAGAACCTCTCTCTCACTCTCTCTATAAAGTGATTTTGTGGTCTAAAACCCTTTATGACCTACAGGGTGAGAAAAAAAAATGACTGGAAAGAATTGGGTGCTACAGCCCCCTAAAACAGGCCCTTGGACAAATTATTTCCAAATATGTGAACATCTCCCAGTGAAGAACAGATACAACCCAAAATGACATGGAATGCAATCGTCTAACATCAACATCGTCTTCAGGAGGACCAGGTATCATTTCCCTTGTGGTCGGAAACAGTTTCACTCTTGGCCACATGTACTGATCTCTCAGTGGAGCAAAGTAAAAGTAAAAATGAACTAAGAAGAGCAAAAGAAGAACCAATATCCCTTTCAGAGGTTTTCTTTGGGTCTGCATTCATGAGCACAACTTGGAGCCCCACATTCAGAAACCAAAGCCAAGCTAAATTATGTCTGTATCCAACTTAAGACTCTTCAGACTCCATACTGCTAATTGGAGCAGTGGCTAAATTAAGCAGCACAGTAAAGTTACCTAGAAACAACGGTAGCTGTCATCACCTCACTGGGAAACCAAAGAAATACGTTTCAATTCCACTTTAATTCAATTCTGTCAGATTGAAATGGTGCTCCTGATGAAAGCAGAGACATAAGGACCAGTCTACACTGGTTTAAAAAAGCATCCTGCGTGACTGGATCACTTAAATCACTTGCTGAGGTGGCCTGGGACACGTGACCACATGTTTTCTGTAATGTAAACATTAACACTTTGTGGATGCTTCCCCAAAAGGGAGGTCACGGGACAATATTTCATGCAACAGCTTGCCAGTGCTGGAAACAATCGAGAGAAGAGTAAAATAAAACACCAAAAGCAGTGTCCCATGAGGATAAAGAAAACAACTGCAAGTCTGGAAGGGCTGAGACAGATAACTGTCCCACATTGCAGAAAGCTGGCCGAAGTGAGAGCCCAGTGTGGCCTGTGGAAGGAGACGTGCTGGCCTCAGTTGACAGTGCTGTCTCCAGCTGTTTAAAATAATGAAGGGACGCTGCATGTTTAATGTTTTTAACTAAACTGCGTGTTTTGGTTTTGCCTGGTAGACATCCAGACACACACACACACACACACACACACACACAAACACACACAAAAATGCATGAGTTAAAGGTGAAGGTTTATTTTGGAAAAAGAAACAAATGTTTTGAACATAAACAAAAAGCTGCCATCAGTTGCAACTGATTAAAAAGCTCCTCCTTTGATGAAGGACAGCTGCACATTGTCAAGGGAGGAGTCCAAGTGGACAGCGTAGCCGGAGAGAAGACAAGTTGAAGAATCTCAGTTTTAGGTAGTTCTAGCTCCTCCCTTGAAAATGTTCAATGGTCCCTCATCAGGGGAGGAGCCCTTCAATCAGTTTCTGGAACCACTGCTGGCAGTTCCACCTCCTCACTTACACTGATCGTACAATGTTGTATTATGGTGTAACTGTGAGAATTGATCTGCTGTGGAGTGAGGAAGAGATTTGAACACATGTGGTCACCTGGACACGTTGGAGATGCATAATGGACACTGGTGTAAGCGATATGTCTCAGTCATTAACTTGCAACCCAATTATCCAAGACACATTTAAAACCAAATGTAAACACGACCAGAAGAAATAAGGTTCAAACTGGTCCTTGATGGGTCCTGGTGGATCGAACACATACATTAAGCTCTGTTACTTTCAAAGTTTTAAGAACACAAGAGAACCTGAGATTACCCTTCAGCTAGTTCCCGTAAAAGAACCACAAACAGCCAAAGAAAAAAACTAAAAAACAAAAACACTGGTACAGCAGTTCGTTCCTGAGCCAGAAGCCTTTGAAGAGAACTTCTGTTGAAGGAAAGAAGGTAGTGCAAGTGACTTTAGGGCACAACTTCCAGAATAGAAACCTCTTCTGCTCTGTAATCACTGCCATTTCTCTGCGATTCGAAGAAAAAGACACGTTCTGTTCTACTTTATGGTCTTCAGTCTGAATGGAATGCAACTCGTCCGTCTCCTCTGGCCTCCATTAAAGCTGTGACATTTCTGTAAGTGACGGGTGAATCCGGGACAGGAAGCAAGGGTCGTCTCAGGGGCCACTTTGACCCTGGGGCCGTACGACTTCCACTTCCCACAAAAGAACCAGACCAAGCCACACGTCTCATTCCCGCAGCGACAGACCCGGACATCCCTCTGGGTTTTGCGGGCGCAAGAAGATACGGACAAGCATCTTTAGAGTACAATCCAGAAAGGTGACATGGATAAAAGGCAAAAAGAAAGCATGGATTCCAAAAACGCTCTGCAGTAAAAATAGCATTTAATATGCCAGCTGTGACCACAGCTCACAAATGGAATAAAAACTTTCTGGACCTCTGGAGGTCCTAAGGGAAATCCTAAGAGTCTTATATTAGAGGCAGCCTTTAACTTTTATCTGACTTTTTTTTTTGGTTTTACTTTTTTCATTATTTTATCCGAGCACTGTGTTCAGTTCTTAGTCTTACTCCATCAAACTACTATTTCTTTTAGGAACATGTTTTTCTCTGGTTTTATTTATTAATGTATTTGTTGGTTCCCCTATTTAATGAAAAGTTAGTTTTCATTTACTGACTATTTTTTATTTTTAACCTAAATGGTTTCTTCTTGGCTGTTTTTATTTACTCAGTTAAACAAAATAAAACCAAAATTAACAATAACAAACATAATGTTAAATATTGCAGGATGAAAGAGCTCTGGTGGTGAAGGTTTTGTCCGTGTTTGGATTTGGACATGTTGGAATCCAGGGGGCTGGATTAGCATTAAAACAGTTGGACACCCCCATCTGTCTACACACACCCTTTCTCACCCATCACTTTTTTATGTATATGCTTTCTCTCACTATCTGCATTTGAACAGATGTCTGATGATGCATCTCCGTCCCACTGTAAAATGAGAAGTGGAGACGTGGTTTCAAAGGACAGTTCAGACTGATGTCCCCAGAGACGGACGTGCCACTAAACGCTAAGCTAAACGCCTTCTGGGGGGGTAAGTGGTTGCTGCTCATCTGGAGGAGGTCTGAGAGCTGAGCAGGTCTGTGTGTGTGTGTATGAGAGAGAAAGACAGAGAGAGAGAGAGAGGGAGAGAGAGAAAGCGAGAGAGAGAGAATATGTGTAGTGCCTCTAGGCATACTTTGTGTATCTGGGCCCCGCAGCTAGCGATTATAACCCGAGAGAGAATGTGTGTGTGTGTGTGTGTGTGTGTGTGTGTGTGTGTGTGTGTGTGTGTGTGTGGCAGCAGGTATGCCACTTGCTTGGATGGTGTGTGTGCACTCAGTACACTGCTACATGTAGGACAAGTAACAGACCTCTCTCTGCCCCCACCACCTCTATCTCTCTCTCTATCTCTCTCTCTGTCCCCCATCTCTCCATCTCTCTCTCTCTGTCCCCCCTCTCCATCTTTCTCTCCACCTCTCTCTCTCCATCCGTTTGTGGTGTGGAGAGAGAAAAAGGTATAGAGTGAGCAAGTGAGAGAAAGAAAGAGGGAGAGAAAGGAGAGCAGGAATAAATGTGTAGAATAAATAAATATACAACAGCGACAAACAGAAGCAACAGTGTGTTCCTTGTGTTCACAGTACAAAGACATGAGTGGCAGCCTGGACATCTTATTCTCTTTTTATATGTGTGTGTGAGGGTGTGTCTGTTGTAAAGGGGGGTACAGATTAAAAAAACAAGACATTTTTGGAGACTGAAACATGCTTATTCATCAAAGAGCACATACACTTACACACACACGCACGCACACACACACACACACACACACACACACACACACACACACACACACACACACACACACACAAATCCAAACAGATACACAAACACACACACACATATAGAGCCAGCCAAAGGTATAGCGAGAGAGAGAGAGAGAGAGAGAGAGAGAGACAGAGACAGAGACAGAGACAGAGAGAGAGACAGACAGAGAGAGAAAGAGACAGCCAGAGGTATATAGAGAGAGACAGAGAGAGGTATACCGAGACAAAGAGAGAGAGAGATTCCGAGAGAGATACACAGAGAGAAAGAGAGAGAGGGAGGTATAGAGAGCCAAAGGTATATATATAGAGAGAGAGATACAAGGAGAAGAGAGGGAGAGAGAGAGAGAAAGAGAGAGTGAGAGAGATAGAAAGAGAGGTATATAGAGAGCCAGAGGTATACATAGAGAGAGGTACAGAGAGAAAGAGAGAGATAATGACCACTTGGCTGCCATCGCTACAGAAACCGCATCCATCTGCCATCTCCAAAGTACCATTCATCGTCTCCGTGGTGACAGATTTACACACTGTTTCTGCAGTTAACCTGACACGGCTATCTGTTAGAGAGCGCGCACAAACACACACACACACACACACACACACAAAGGCTGCATATCCACTGGTGTCTGGTGTGTTTATTGAAAGTGTGGTTTTTTTCAGCCACAGAAAACAAACCGCAAACACATGCATGAAAATCAAAGAGATGGACGAACTTTTTATCAAGTTATTCAGAGCATCTGAGGAGAAGAAAACATGACCTTCATGCTGTCTTTTCAGCACAGCGCACATTTAACCACTTAAACCACTTAAACAGAATCACAGGCTAAACTTTAAATACCATATTGAACCAAATATACAGTCAATAAAAACCAAATGAGTCATAATAATTTATAAGAGTTGCTGAAATATATTGTAGAGACATAATAATTAATAGTACACAGAAAACATAATAATAGATGCAGTCTAATTCACAGTAGATACTGAATAATTCATAGTAGACACTGAATAATTCAGAGTAGATACTGAATAATTCACAATATTACAGAATAATTCATAGCAGATATGGAATACTTCATAATAGGTACTGAGTACTTTACAACAGATACTGTATAAGTAGTAAAGTCTTACATGGAAAATATCTGTTTATAATCACACTGACATCCCTCAATGCAACAATGCATTTCTCTTCTCAATAAAACTGCAGTGTGTGTGTGTGTGTGTGTGTGTGTGTGAGCAGTGTTTTCTGCAGCTCTCAGCACGTATTCTCCCCTCAAACATAGAAAAAGAGAGTACCTGCTCCTCTCCTCACACTGAGCCGGCTGCTGCCTCAGCTAAGCCTGGCTGACAGCGCGCACGAGAGTGTGCATGCGTGTGTGCGCGTATAAGGAAGGAACACTAAATTACCTGAGGAAGATTAACACAGGACCGAGACTAAAAATTCACGCAATCCCTCTGGGATAAGACTGACCAATTTAACAAAGTTTCCCCACTCTCTCGGGTGAGCAAGCAGCTGGAGAGGAAGACCATTTCATATTGGGAATAAGTGTGGATACAGCTCGCTACTGTACTGGAACACACATTACTATACTTCTATACTGGAACACACATTAATGTACTTTCACACTGGAAAACATTGACATACTACTATAGTGGAACAGTGTGGACCACTACACTGAAAGTAAGAGTACAATACGGTAAAATCATGTAAATGCATCCTGAGAACACACACACACACACACAAAGCTGCACACTATATATATGGAAAAAAATAAGAGACGGAAAAAAATAAGAGACCACTGCTATTAAATCAGCATCTCTATGAGTATGACAACCATTCCATGCCAGTGTCTGTTAAATTCCTACATAAACACCTCATTCTGTTTCATGAGGTACTGATTACTGATCACCTGAATCAAATCTTATTTAATGAGGAAAAGTATAAAAAAAAACACTGCTGTAATCAACACTCTCCTCTTGCAATGTGACCAGTTAGATGGTAAAATACTACTAGAAGTACGTCAAAGGTAATTATTGCCTTTGAATTATTCAAGTTCTGTAAACACCGCATCATTTCTCTTACTTTTATACAGTCATTTCCTTTAAAATAATGCTATATACATGCACACACACCCACACACCTTCTCTCTTGCTCTCTCTCACATATATTTAGTGTCCACTTCCGGTCAAAAGTTTTTGCACACCCCGGTGTTTCAAGCTTTTTTTAAATTGAAATTCAAACTGTTCAAGTCTAATGAATATCATGAAATGGCACAAAGGACAGTGCTGAACTGCGAGAGGTTTAAAAATGGTAAGGCTACCCAGAAGTGGGAAATAATTCTGTAGCGCCATGCAGGACCTCTGGTATGTGCAGAGTTGGTCGGGTTCATCCTACAGATAGTGACCCAAAACATAAGTCCAAGCTCTGCCAGAACTACCTTAGAAGAAAGAACAAGATGGTAAGCTGGAAAACATGGAGTGGCCAGAAGTCTCCAGACTTAAACCCCATCTAGCTGCTTTAGGATAAACTGGACAGAGGAGTGAAAGCAAAGCAACCTGTAATTGCCGCACACTTATGGGAACGTCTGCGGCATAGTTGGAAATAACTTTCTGCAGAATGAACAATGAGACACTGAACCGCTTGTATTTCAATACAAAAAACAGAAAAACTGGGGTGGTCTAAAACTTTTGACTGGTAGTGTATATATTGGAATCTACAAAACTAGAAATAGGTATTCATGTGCGTAAAAACACACACATACACACCCCAAATACGGGCAATAAGAGTATATATATTGCATACTACTATATTTACGCTTCATGTTAGTAGTACACTGATAAATGTCTAAACTATAATATAATAAAATAAGTGTGTTATATTATAACAGGAGGAACACTGAATAACAGAAAAGCAGACGTTCTCGCAAACCTTCAGCAGCAAAAACCTGCCTAACCCTAACCCTAACCCACACACACACACACACACACACACACACACACACACACACACAGGAGACTCACCAAAGTCTTTGTGTGAGGCCATCCAGCCGATGGACTTGAGAGAGACGATGGCGAGGAGGCCGGAGCCCACAAAGGAGCCGATTCCAGAGAAGAAGAAGAAGAGTCCCATTATAGCGCTCTGCATGGAGCGGGGCGCTGCAGAGTACGCAAACTCCAGACCTACAAACAAACACACAAACAACCAACAGCCATGAGGAGGCTGCAGATACTGTTCTACAGCCTGTGAGTTCTGAACCCTTCAGAAAAACCTTCAGCCAAAACATCAGATCTTCACACAAGTCCTAAAAGGAGACCTAGAGAACCCAAACAAACAAGATTCTAGAGATTTTTCATTTGCCTTTATTTAATATTTGTACACAAAGACAGAACAGGTGCATAAGATACTTTGTGTAAAGTTCTCATAGTCAGCAGTAAAAAGGAATAAAAATCAGAGCAAGTGCAGTAAAATGTGTCTAATAAAAAGCACTAAGATACATGTGAGCAAAATGTGTCTAATAAAAATACAAAGAAACGCAAAGTGCAATAAAATGTAAAATGCATTGAGCTACATGCTGTAAAACAGTGTAAAGGAATGTTAGTACAATTTAAGAATACTGCACATATAAGAATATTGCACATAAAATACACTAAGATACATGTGAGCACAGAATGAGCAAAAAAATATATTATACTGGGTCATTTCTTGAGGAAAATGATCCAGTATTACAGACCCGTGAGGGGAGAAAGTGTACCAAAAGTGTGTCCAGATGCAGTAAAACAGGCCCAAATCACAATGCTGAAATCCGAACTGATGTGAAGTGTTTGGTTACTACAAGCTTGGACAAATATTTTAAGCTCTGACACACACACACACACACAAACAGTGCAACATCAGTGACAATATAAACAACATGCTGACAACAAAGTCCTTTATATAGACAAGAGACCATAAAAAAACACTGTATTTACTACTGGTGGAGAGGGGTAGAGAAAGAGAGGAGAGAGAGATACAGAGAGAGAGAGAGAGAAAGAGAGAGAGATACAGATAGAGAGGGGGGACAGGGAGTAGAGTGAGAGAGAGGCTAGGAAAAGACGGAGAGAAAGAGAAACAGAGAATGGAAGAGAGAGGAAGAGGGAAAGAGAAGGAGACAGAGAGAGACAAAGAAAAGAGAGGAGGTAGAGAGGGAGGGATGAGGGGAAAAGAAGACAGAAAGAGAGAAAGAGTGATAGATAGTATGAGAATGAAAAGGATGATGGTTAAGGAAGACATGAAGGAAAGGGTAAGACAAAGGGAGCGAGAAAGAAAGACATGAAGAAAAGGAGAGGAGGGGGAGGAGAAGAGAAGAAGAGAAGAGGAGGGAGGAGAAGAGAAGAGGAGGAGACGAGGAGGGAGGTGATGGAATCTGTGTTGCTTCTCGGCAGACTGTGGAGCTGCTGGCTGACACTGATAATTTCATGGCGCCTCAAACTCGTGATTTTTTAAATTATGGCCTGTAGGCTCGACTGTCAGCGGCGATTACAGAGCCTGTTTAGAGAAACAGACCGGGGGGGGTTATTTATTTATTTATGTTCAGGAAGAAGAAGAGAGGGAGGAAGGGATGAGACGAAGGAAGAGAGGCAGGAAATCAGCAGGACAGGAAGAGAAGAAAAGCAAAGGGAGGAGCAGAAACATCTCCTGTCAAAACTCAGCTTTAACTCAGGACTCCTGTAATGGATACACACCATTACAACTCATATAGAAACATTCAGGTCCCACACATTATATATATATATATATACACTGCGTTCCAAATTATTATGCAAAAAGTGTTTAGGAGTGATAAGGTAAGAATTTTTTTGTTCGTC
>JBBPCX010068972.1:0-11735 GCA_037974365.1 Hydrocynus forskahlii
GGTGCAGAGTTTTCTTATAGTAAGGTTTTCTTATAGCTGTGTGGAATGAAAAACAATGGAAAAACTTAAGCCTGGAAATGTTAATCATCTGTCAAGAGAAACGCAGTTTTAAAATCATTTCTGGTGTAAGCCTGTGTTTAGACTAAATGTTCAGGATTAATTGCCATGCCAAGCTTTTCTCAAGTCAAGGCAGCCTAATTGAATGTGAGTGGCTTGCCGCCATGGTGAACGGGAGCATAATGATGCTGAAGCTGAGTCCATTTCCTGCCTTTGCTAAAAGTTTCATAGTTAGGCCTATATTTCACAGCGGGAGAGTCAAACAGGAAGGCCGCTTCAAGACCCCTTCTCCATTACATGGTTGTCATAACGTAAGTAATTGCCTATAAAGTGACCACTTCTTCATTGTTTGTAGTCATTTACCTTAGTCGTAACCTTGCCATCTAATCAAACGAAAGCACATGAGCCATGCTAAAAGAGCCATTGCTAGCATCTATTCCGGGGGAAATGGTGGTCTGTATTCTGTGTTTGTTTTTTAGCCACATTCCTGGAGGCGATAGTGCTTGCTTAAAGAGTTTATTTTGATAGGCTATGGAAAAATACAAAAGACGTATATATATATATGTATCGGCATTATACCGGAGGGGTAATCAGGAGCAGAATGAATGGCCCTCCTGAATGGAGCTTATGTTAAGGGTCTGCACTGAAACAAAAATCATGTGCAACACACACACTCCCCCCAAAGCTTCACATTCTGTTTCCATTTAAGCAGGGGCTTCCATCTGGAGCCATGTAATTATCCGCCTATGGATGGTGTGTGCCTCAATGCTACGCTAACTGATATTTCAAGGTTTTTAGTTTGAAGTCACATATTAGGAACCGCTTGCTCATCACATAACACACACACTAAAAGGAAGTGACACTCATCTCAGGAATGAAGTTTGAATGCAGATTCCAAAATGTCTAGTTAACTGTGGCTTTGTTGTAAGACTGACCACTGATGAAGGCCTGGAAGACCGCTAACACAAACTGTGTGCAGACAGGCTACGATCTTGGACTGTACAAGAGTAAAGTAGAAAAACAAGGATGGGGTTTCTGTTAAAGTAGCTCCAGTAATATCACTGTACCTGATGCACTTATTCTCAAAACTGACTAGTGAAGGACAGAGTGAAAAGGGCTGATAAACTATACAGCAACTATACAGACTGTACACTGTTACAGCCTGTAACTGTGGTGTTTCAGAAAAAATGACCAGTAAGTGGAAGCACAAGGTGGCGTTTTTAATAAAGTGGTCAGTGAATGTTTTTAATGAAGTGGTCAATGAGTGAAAGTATAGGGTGGTGTTTCTAATAAAATGGCCAGTGAGTGAAAGCACAAACTATGTTTCTAATGAAGTGGCCAGTGGAAGCAAAGGGGAGGTGTTTCTAATAAAGTGGCCATTACTTAAAATGATGCAAATTAATGCTGTCTCCTTTAAAGAACACATACATCAGTCAAGCCTTACAATATAAGGGTAGGGATGCATCGAAATGATTTTTTTTATTTTTTTATTCTGAGTGAAGTGCATGAGCAAATTGTATTCAGAACAAGTGCTTTAAAAACTGGTGAAAGATATAACATTCTCTGTAGGCTTATAACAAAACAGTGTATCAAAACAAAGACTGACATATGTTAACTGTAAGCACTTGAAAACTTTTTCCTTTTCAAAAACACAGACAGTGACCATTCTGTCATATGTGCCCAAACCACAGCACACAGGGTGAACAGTACAAAATTCTACCTCTGCATTTAACACATTCACCAAGTGAAGCCTGGCAGTAGTGTGTAGGGACGGTCCCTTGCGCAGACCTAGCGGTCTTGGGCATCGAACCCACGACTTCCTGATTGCAGGGCGAACGCCCTAAACACTAGGCTACCAGCTGCTCTATGAGTGGAGGGGCTCGAAGGGCCTCTTCTGTGCTTCGTACTCTGCATGGCGATCGGGATATTTTGATTTTATTTGAGAAATTAATCCCGACGTTGAGACAAGCGGCTTTCCGCGTGTCTTAGAAATATAGAAATGCGCCCACACGTCAGACATGCTGACTAATCCAATCTGGTGCGTGCAGGCTGTGGTTGCATCATCACTGTTTCGGTCGGGTAAAAAAAACATTTCGGCCGAAACTGAAAATGCATTTTTTGCCATCCCTATATAAGGGTCATGTTTTTTTTACTTCTCCAGTGCTTTTAATACAATAAGACCATCACTGCTGGGGAATAAGCTCATGGAAATGTAGGTGGACGCTCCACTGGTAGCTTGGATTACGGACTATTTAACCAATGACCACAGCATGTCTGGCTGAAGAGCTACCGCTCAGTTAGCATCCTGAGCAGCATGGAGGCGCCGCATGGCGCCCCAATGGGGCTCCTATCACCCTTCCTCTTCACGTCTGATTTTAGGTACGGGTCTCAGTCATGTCACCTTCAGAAATTCTCAGATGACTCTGCCATTGTGGCCTATATTAGGGATGGACAGGATGATGAATACAGGAGTGGGCAGCTTCGTTGAGTGGTGTGAGCTGAACCATTTACAGCTAAACATCACAAAGACAAAACTGGTTGTGGACTTTCGGAAGCAGGCTCCTCCTCCCACCCCGACACCATCAGAGGGACGGATGTTGAAGTGGTTGAGGATTACTGGTACCTGGGGGTACACACTGCCAGCAAACTGGACTGGTCCAAGAACACCAACACTGTTTTCAAAAAAAGGGCAGAGCCGGCTTTACTTACTGATGAGACTCAGCGCTTGCAAGGTCTCTAGAAAAATGCTGACTGTGTTCTATCACTCTGTGGTAGAGTGTGTTGTGTTCTTTGCAGCTGTGTGCTGGTGAAGTGGGGTGAAGACAGCTGATGCCAACAGGTTGAAAAAGCAGATTAAAAAGGCTGGTTCTGTCCTGTGGCAAGACTGTATAACTCTTCCTCGTTCTGTAGATGATCTTTCTCAGCATTAATGTAATTTGGTTCTCACTCAGATTGCACAATATTATCTATACGAGACATAAGACTCTGGATTGGGCCAGTGAACATGTGTTGTTCACCTGTAGCCACAGCTGGACTTCAAAGGCACTATGAAGTGCCAGCCTTTAACAGACCACAAGCTTTAGTCCAGAAAAGGATATAGGGAACAGGGGATGGTGTGTGTGATGGTGGGGTAATGAAGGGGATGCAGAGAGGAATGAGTGCAAACACCTGCACCAGTATGGCACTTTAATGTCCAAAAAATGTCCACAGATGAGATGACGATTTGTGGAAAACACGTACTTGTTTATAATGGGCTGTTTGTGATTATTTCCTTTCATTTGCAGCTCAGGTGTTTGGGACTAGTCATGTCTATAGGTTTCAGTGTTTTTATTAACATTACTCATTCAAAAGATCTTTAGTCAGCTTGTTCTAATGTGACGCGAGGGCCAGGCTACAGTTACCACAACTACTAGTTAACTCTTAACAAGCCGACTACGCCACCCAGTGATATAGAGCACTGGGACTCTAAACTAACAGCACACCAACGATAAATGAATTTCAAGAGTTTAATAAAACAGTTTTTCAATTGCAGTTAAAAGAAAATAAAAACAGGATACAACACAGTACCCCAAACCCAAATATCTTAAAAACACACTAAACAATAAGGAGTCCACAGTACACTAATAAACTGGGGAAACAGTCCTCAGTTCAATCCGATCCTGCTTCCGGGCCCTAGCTCGAGCCTCTGCACCTAAAAAAAATACAAACACTGCGCCAGTATTCTGTTTGCACCCTTTCAGCACGGTGCCGTACGAATGGGCTTTAAACCATTACGTAGGGACGGGAGAGGTACTCACGGTAGACCTGGGCGGTGACTCGTCAACCGCCCAGGGCCGCTGTGGAAAGGGCCATTGACAACGGACGCCGTCGAGCGCGTGTCTGTCTGTCCTCTGCCTTGCTACTCGAACGCCAATCCCCGCGTTCCCTCTGCGCCGGCGTTCCTCACAGGCACATCCTTACCGGCGATTTCCTTCCAACACGTGTTCCTTCACTCCTTACGCCCTCTCAATTTAGCACGTTCCCTCCTCTGCTGCTTCTCCTCTTGTTCGGCGCGTCTCCCAACCGTCTGCACACCAAAGACGCCTGGAAACCAGGTCGCGCTGCTCCGTCCCGTCTCGAGGCTCCTTCTTTCCCGAGGACACCCTCCTTCACCACCAGGAGTGTACAGACCTTTTTCTCTCTAACTCCAAGGGAGTACGGCCACACCAGAGCGTCTCGACGTGCTGCCTCTACACGCTCTCCTCTGTTTCTCTTTCCTTCCTGGACCGTGCTTCTCCAGGCGGCCCGAGGGCCCTTGGGTCGCCTCTCCTCACTTGACATAAAATACCGCCATCTTTTTAAATCCCGGACCACGCCCACAAGTCACTACCATTGGCCACACAGCTCCGTTGATGTCAGGGTTCAGTCTGCTAAATCAATCAGTCATTTGACAAAGAGTTCCTGAGAATCACAACAAAACCAAAAATACACAGCAAATCTCACGAGATAAAAATACCCCAAAAAAACCCTCCACCTGGTTACACTAATTCAAAAAGCAACAGACATGGCCTCATACACACATTCAAGTTCGCTGATAAAATCGCACTATTGTTCTTACTAAGTTTTATTTTTACTATTACTATTATTATTCTTTTTATAACTGGAATTTGGCACCTACCATTTTTGTTTTCACATTATCCCTCACCTGTGAAATCATAGTAAACACCTAGCAAATTCTTAGCAATCACCATAGCAACCACCTGCAGAGCCATAGTAACCACCTAGCAACTCATTAACAACCAACTAGCAACAACCACAGTTATCATAGCAACTGCACTATTGCCACATTTTCTAACAAAAATCTAGTTAATTCTTACTTATAATTGCTGGTTCAGATAATTTACACTTTAAAGGATTAACATGGAATCCGCAAATCTTTTTAAAGCTGTGTACAGCAGCTTGAACAGAGTTGCTTTTGACCTATGCACTCTGCATAGATCTGCTGTTTATTTTATGAAGAAAGAGGACTCTAGCAGGACATCTGCTTATCTAGATAACAATGATAAACGTCAAAAGCATCTTTTAAAATCATTGTGTTTAGTAGCTTTAATGAATACATGGTATCTGTTCCAATTACATGGCTGAGCCCAGTGGCACTGGACCACGCAGTGTGGCCAGCGGAGTTCTTTTCGGTTTACCACATGGACAAAAGAGTGGAGTCGGGTAAGACAAGAGGAGATGGCGTATGTCTGATGGTGAATACCAGCTGGTGCGACAGTGCGAGCCTTTCTCCCCTCACACGCTCATGCTCACCTAACCTGGAACTTCTGGTCATCAAATGTCGCCCTTTCTATCTTCCTCAGAAATTCACCACAATCATAGTTTGCACTGTTTATATTCCCCTTAATTTATTTCTACTGTTACATTTTTCGTTTTAATCCTTTCAGTTGGGCATCTCACTGCATTTCACTGCATGTCATACTATGCATAACTGTGTATGTTAGAATTTGAATTTGTGTGCTATAGCTGTGGAAGATGAACATACAAAAAATAGTTTAGTTTACCAATTTGAAATTATTTATATTAACACGGCCTGTCATAGCCTATTTGAATAGGCCAGACCCTGGTAGACTGACTAATCTTGTGAGGAACGAATTGAAGCTCAACTCCCTCGTTCAGCAGTGAAAGCTTACTCGAGTAAATGTTCAATATCTTTTGCATCAGGCTTTCAAAGAAATGGGCAGATTCTCAAAACTGCAGCTTCCTGAGGAAGGTTCTTAATATAACCATGTATTCAGACAAGCACATACTGAACAAACAACTTCAGGTTCTAACAAGAAAAAATGTGAAAGTGTGAAATGTTTCCCATCATCTGTCCCATTCACAGAGTGAAGCAGCAGGCAGCTAGCACCCGGGGAGCAGTGTGTGGGGACGGAACCTTGCCCAAGAGTACCTCAGTGGTGCCACTAGCAGTCCTGGGATTTGAACTCATGAACTTCCGATGACAGGGGCGACTCCCTAACCACCAGGCCACCAACTGCTTCGTGTGCTAAATATGTACTGTATATGTATCAGCATTTTGCTCAACATTTTACACAAGATGTGAAATACAGAGGGATTTGCGGGGTCCGTGACCAGCTAATTGGCCCTGAAAGCTTTAAAAGCAAAATTTTAGTACTCCCTTTTGAAAAATCCGTGAAACGAAATGGCTGAAAAAGATGTAAAAAGATGCTGAACTTGTTTCATCTTCTTAATTTGTCTTCTCCAACAAATATTTTGTTTAATATCATCTTTCTTTTTAAATTTTAATTTGTTCTCCTCCCCATTGACAAATAGTCTATTTTACTAATTGATTTTGAACATCACCAATATAATCGAAATTAGTATTATCGATATAATCGTGCTGCTTCCTGTGCCCTCAGTTTAGTCTTTAGCTGTAACTTTTTTATAATACATTTCTTCGAGTTCAGTTTAGCCGTACACTAATTGAATCACATGAAGTTAACTCTATGGGAATAGGCCTACGATGACCTTTTCCTTTGATCTGAATCAAATCCATTACAGAACTGATCTTATCAGGGCCAATTCACTTTTGAACACACATCAAAAAGCATGCAACTCTTTTGAGGCCAAGAAAGACAGTTTTTGTTTCTTCTGTCCCCTGATAAATTATTTATTGAACTTTTAATTCATATGTAGATCCCATCTGCTCTCGGTAGTAAATGTGAGCATATAAAGGGGACTGCCATGGCCCTGAACGCTCAACATTCAAAGTAAAATGGGTCACTGAATGCACCAGGTGGACGTAAATGAACTTTACAAATCTGGACGGTTCACCAGCAACAGTTTGAGAGCACCTTTTTCAAAGGTATTCTCCCAGCCCATCTGTTTCAGCACAGGCCAACGTAAATAGGCAAAACATATGTCCACTTGTTTATACATTTACGTTTACAGCATTTAGCAGACGCTTATTTCCAAAGCGACTTCCTTTCCCTACCTACAGGGGGCAGTCTCCCTGGAGCAACTTGGGGTTAAGGGTCTTGCTCAGGAACCCAGTGGTGGTGTGCTGAAGGTAGGATTCAAACCCATGACCTCTTGGTCCAGAGGCAAGTATCCCACGCACTGAGCTACCTCTACCTCCACGGAGGTCATCATTTGGCACTCATTGCAACATTTAGGGCCACTTTCCCAGAGCTGTTAAATCTCATCATGGTCCATAGTACACCCACTAAGATCTGCTTTAATCTCAACTAGATAAGATAGACATAAGATAAGAAAAAAAAGGTGCCAAATGGTTCTTTGGAGTGATACTGCAGAAGAACTTCTTTTGATTTTTTTTAGTTGTTTCAACATTGGTCCCCTAAAGATTTACATTTATGGCATTTAGCAGACACTTTTATCCAAAGGGACTTCCCTTCCCTAACTACAGGGGACAGTCTCCATGAAGCAACTTTAAGGGTCTTGCTCTGGAACCCAGTGGTGCTACACTGAAGGTAGGATTCAAACCCATGACTTCTTGGTCCAAAGGCAAGTATCCTACCCACATGACACATTGCATGTCATTGAAAATATGAAGACTCACAGACAGATTCATTTGTAGCACTGTACAATCAAGCTAAGGACTGCTGAAGAACCATCCATTTTGCAATTAGGGGTTACATACATCATTGCTGACAGAAAACTTATAGCTGTTTTAAAAACCTTCACGATCAACTTCACCACATGTCCTTCTCATTCTCTTTGTTGTAAAATCCTCCAGATCATATCAAAACTCAAGCTTCCACCCAAAGCCTTCCTGGTGCTTTGAGAGGCAAATGTCAGTGCCTCTGAAGCTCTGAGAATGGATCAAGGTATCCAGTCCGCTGTGGGACGCTCCCACTTAACCCCCTGTTCCGAAAGCACTGTTTGAAGCGCCGGCCAAAAAACTGCAGGAGTTCAGGGTGGCATCGGCGGGCCTTGGGCACGTTAAGGGGGCTGACATGGAAACACTTTCTCTTCAAAGTAGCCGCATCAGAGAGGAGCCACAGCATGAGGGGAGAAGAGGAGGCAGCCACCATGGTTACGTTCCTATTCAGTTACCATGAATATTAATACATCAAAGCAAAATCAGCTCAGCTGGAAAAACAGGCAAATTTTTTTTATCAAATTCATCTAAAGGTTTTTTTTTTTTAAATACAGTGACAGCACTGGACTTACCCCCAAGAGGCCACAGGTATTGCTAGTTTTAACAAAAGCATGGAAAAAATGTGATATTATTTCTCACATAACACTTACTCACTGAAACAAGCAGAGAAATTGCAAAAGTGCGAACTTAGGGAAAAGTGATTAAGAAAGAAAAACCCTTTATGATTATGTCATTTACTGACTTTGAAACAGGTAAACGAGTGCACAGTCAATCTTGTCAATACAAAACGTAAATCAGAGTTCCAGAAAGTATTCATTCAATTGAATAATTAATGGATTTGATTTGCATATAACTGAATTCATGACATCTATAGTTATGTGGTGGAAAAATATGTACAACCACTCTTTCTCCGATTAATATTGAGGTCAGAGTCGAGATTCATCAAAGCTGTCCATTTATTTTCCATGGAAAGGGGAGTCAATCTCATGCAGTCCTTAGAACGTCCGAGAGACAACTCCACTGTACAGTAGTTTTACAGAGATTATTTAGGAATGCATGCATACATTTAATATCTGCTGATTGGCTGCATCCATCCATCCATCTTCTACCCCTTTGTCCCGTACTTGGGGTCGTGTGTGTGGGGGGGGAGCAGGATCACTCAAACAAAATTTTATGCATATGAATGTGTGTATAAGAATATATGCATTTGTAAGAAGATACAGTAAAAGTGATAAAACACGATTAAAGGTCATTGTCTGATGGTCTATGTACTCTAGGCATCCGGTTCTAAGTGTGTTGGTCAGGGTGAGTCTTTATCGTTCTTGACAGGTCTGTGTTCAGAGGGCAGGATACGCCTATTCGCCTAGGAACGAGAGTCTTTATGGGGATAAATAGCAAGAGAAGTTCTTCATGAACAAGATTATTAACAGATAGGAAATCTACAGCTAACAGAATTGGAACCAGAATTGATGTCCATAGAGTTAAATTTTGTTGGAAGAGGAACTGAGAGTCTGTAGTCCATAAATAACAGGATCAGGAGCAACAATCTCTGCTGGAGCTTTAGGCAGCAGTTGCCCCAACTTGGGGAAGGGCCCGAGTGGAGCCAAAACTAGTCGAAGGCAATTTCCCATGGTGATCAGTCCAGCAAATGTGCAGCAGTTCCCCTCGGAGAAAACAGAGAAGAGAGTTAGTTCTGTTTAAATTTGCAGATGATTTTTTATATATGTGAGGAGTGCAAGTTAAGACTCTGGCATGCCAAGCTAGAAAGGGCAGAACCGAGAGGTATGATGGGCATGAGAGCACCCTTAAACACTGGTGCATCTCCACTCCACTGTCACAATGTGAGGCGTGTATCCATATGGCAGTGTGAGGCGTGTATCCACATGGCCTTTCACTGCTGTGGATGTCGTCAGTAACACCTGGCAAGGCCCGTCTAGCTTCTGGATTTCCTATGTTTCCATATGAAGTCCCGTACCAGGATCATGTCACCAGGTTCCAAATCATGCAGTGGCCCCTCACCTGGATTTGGTATTTCGTATTTTACCTGTTGGTAAACAGAACGAAGAACAGCAGACAACTGACAGCATACAGTAACATTTCATCATCACAATGTGTTGTCAAACAGTTTCCTGGGTGGTCTAATCCCAAAGTTCATTGGTTTTGCAAAAAGGATCTTAAAGGGACTCAGATTTGTTAAAGAGTAAATATAGTTCACACATATGTATTTAACTATGTAACTATGTATTTTACCTTCCCAAGCCAAGTCATATTACTGTTGCTATGTACACGACAGAAGCTACCCCTTCAGATGAGCTAACACTAAAGCCAGGGATGTTGATTTCCAAACATTTTGGAGTGGTTTCTGATGACAATTAAAGCGAATCAATAGAGTTGATTCCACATAATAGTACTGGTTCCAAAAATCAAACTAACTGAAGGGTGTCTGGCAAAAACAGAATACAATATTAATTATATTTGACCTAAGTAAGGACATTTGGAAACTGAAGGTAAATTAGCTGAGTTACAGGGGATAAATAATTACCCTCGGTCAACTCCGTCAGGTAAATAAATTTGCCACTGTGAGTTTGTTTAACTGTAAGCCAATTTAATCTAGAGAATGGATCAAGGTATCCAGTCCGCTAAATAATAAAATGCTTGTGACCCTCTGGAATCGTATCGAAGATCTTGATAACAGGAGCTGACACAACAATGTTTGACTGATCGGCCTTAAAGAAGGCATGGAAGCAGGGGGAATGACAATCTGGAAAATATATTGTCTGAGGGACTTGGACTTGAGCTAACCGATGAATTCGAAATTGAGAGAACGCATCTTGCGACAGCCCCAAAACCAGCTGAGAATGAACCCCCAAGACTGGTGCTCATTAGGTTCCTGCACTCCTCTGCAAGAGAAAAGTTCTCGCAAAATGGCGAGACAAAAACGGGGAATTGAGTGGGGAAACTGCAATATTTCTGTCTTCCCTCACTTGTCTAGGGAACTCGCTGAGAAACGTAAGCTATTCAATACTGTTCGAAGAATGCTTCAAGGGATGGAGATTAGATACACCCTTGCTTACCCAGTGACTGTGCGCTTTACATGGAAGCGTAAAAGCTGTGCATTTGCATCCAGCTGAGAAGCAGAGAAGTTCATCAAAGAAAAATGTTCTGGAAAGGACTAAATGAGAAAACACAGTGAACTAATGTGAGCACAGAGTATATTGTATTACAGGTATGTTTGGAAGGTGGTGGAGCTTGGTGGGGTGCCACAGGATAACAACCGGACAGTTAACGGTAGACAGTCAAAGGCGCCCAATGGACTGAAATAGTTCTTTTTTTCTCTCTCTTTTTTTCTTCTCTTCTCTTTTTCCGATAGGGGGTATGGTTGGCTTAAGTTTTGGTGCAATGTCTCCATCTTTTTCGGGAATCTTTTTGCTTTATTTTGGTTTTGTTTGTGAGTGTTGCAGCAACTTGTTCCATCCTGCGAGGTTAAAGTTTAAAAATCTGGGAATTCATGTTGGATTGATGTTACAGCAACTCTTAGTTATGTTAAGTTAATTAGGTGCAAACAGCCATTTGATTACATGTTTAAGTTAAGGTACAAAAATGACATGGTCAGTTAACTTTGTTACCTGTAATATTAATGGATGTGGCAACCCAGTTAAATGAAGGAAAATACTGGCATATCTTAAACATAAACGGACAAACCTCACGTTTATTCAAGAGACTCATTTGGAAGACGATGAAGTTCAAAAATTCAGGCGAGATTGGGTAGGACCAGTGTTTCATTCGTCAGTATTGAGCAATTGACGGGGGGTCATGATTCTAGTTAATAAGAGAGTGAGATTCAAATTGATCAGTGAATTCAAAGATGATGCTGGAAGGGTAATGTGCATTGAAGCATTTATAAACGGAGTGAAGGTGGTGCTGTGCAATATGTATGCACCCAATAAGGAAGACCCACAATTCAATAATGAGGTGAATAAGCTGCTGGAGAATAAAGAGGGAAGGAAACGAGACACAGGTGGAGACACGGGAACAAGGGACAGGTGTAACTAATAGATGGGACGCGATACAAACG
>JBBPCX010068973.1:0-11734 GCA_037974365.1 Hydrocynus forskahlii
TGTGTGTGTGTGTGTGTGTGTGTGTGTGTGTGTGTGTGTGTGTGTGTGTGTGTGTGTGTGTGTGTGTGTGTGGTGTTGTGTGAGTAAGGACAGGCAGGGAGAGAGGTTTCATCACAGGCTAAATCATACAGCAGTATGTCAATAAAAGGCTATTTTAGGCCTGATAATGATAGGCTTGGGTTCCCTGCGGCCGTTTTTAACTGTTCTCCCACAAAGAGATGGAATATTGCGGGTGTTTTACCTTTTAATGTTTTTAGTCATTACATTGAAATGTGGTTCACTTTCTTTCTCTTTCTCGTTCTTTCTTTCCGTCTCTCTAGGACAGAGAGCCACTGCGTGGTATTCCCCTGAAGGAGGTAACCAAAGTTCAGGAGTGTAAACAAAGGTCAGATCTCTGTGTGTGTGTGTGTGTGTGTAAGAGAGAGAGAGGAGGAATTTGGTTTTCATTTTTGTGGGTGTGGCTGGATGGGTGTGCTCCTGTGTGCTTGTTTTGTGTTCATGTGTAAGTTATTAACTTGGTTGGATTGAAGGCCATGCTGCCATTTCTGTGGTCGCTCAAAACGACCAACAGAGGTCTCCGACTGTGAGAGGGAAAGGAGGACCACTCCTCCCAAAATAACTGAAACTCTTCTAACACACATGAGAGACAAACAACTCTCATTTTCCACATCTTTTCAAACTCAACACGCTTGGAGGAGAACACTGACCGCTAATTCTGTCATATCAGCTATCAGATGCCTGTGCCTGCCAGCATGATGCTGTGAGATGGGGAAAGGGATTACCGGTGTTGTCGAGACATGCTACCTATTGTGCTACTGAGCCTTTCTGTGCATGTGCAGTTCCACAGTCTTGGGATTCATTGGCACGCCCATAAATCTGTGCTACCTTGCACTGGGGAGTAATAGCTTAAAAGCTCCTCTTATTGTTACTTTCCACTTGTACACATATACTTTTCTGCACCTACACGCTGTCGTCAGTGCACAGGTGTGAGGGCATATGAGTGTATGTCACTGCTCTAGGGTAATGAATGAACATTTTGTTGTCTTCGTTGTTTGGGCCAATTTGTTACTTGTCCCTGATTGACCAAAAAAAAAAAAAAAACCCTCTGAAATCTTCACTTCATGTTGTCTGCTTCTTTAGTAAGTAGTTGCACAATATGTGAAACTATAAGATTAATCTTATTTCAGCATATAATCATATAATATAAAGTACAGTGACCCCGTAAAGTCAAGTGTGAACACAACACAGCACAGCACAGTGTGAACAATGTGAAATTGTCGGTAGTAGTAGGGTGGTAGTGGCCTAGTGGGGAAAACTCGGCTTGCCTGTGAACCCGATGACCACAAAGTTACAGGTTCGAAACCCTCAGTGTCTCCACAGGGACTGTCCCTATAAGTAATGAGCATAAATCGCTCTGGATTAGAGCGTCAGCCAAATGCCCCCTTTACCCTTTAAGTTGTTTCTAACCCATTCAGCAAGTGAAGCAGTGGGCTGCCACCAATGGGGTGCCCGGGGAGCAGTTGTGGGGATGGTACCTTGCACAAGGGTGCCACTAACAGTCTGGGGATTTGAACCCACAGCCTTCTGATTACAGGGTCAACTCCATAACCACTAGGCCGCCAGCTGCCCCATGTTCTTGTCAGGTAGAGCTTTATGAGCTAGAACGCATAGGCTAGCGGGAATCAATAGACTGTCAATTTGCGCTACTGTAGCATTTTTTTGACAAACATAATCAGAACACCGGCATTCTTACCCAGAGAGAGAGGAAGGATTGTGCCCCATGGGCCATAACAGGCTGGAGCAACACTAGGGATTGATCTTGTGTTCTCCTGATTGGTTTTGACTGGTGTCATTTTGTAGAGAAATATGTCTTGTTTGATCAGTGTCAGAAACCTGTACTGTACAGTGTCAGAAACCATTGTCTCTGCAATGTAGTTAACCATGGTACCCATGACCATCTTTGCAGTGATCTGATGATGAGAGACAATCTCTTTGAGCTCGTCACTACCTCAAGAACCTTCTACATTCAGGTGAGAACGGTGTATTATGCTGTAGCCTGCAGCCTGTATCTGTAGTGTGTTGACTGAAGTTGGTCTTGCATAAATACAGTAGTTCAGTGCTAAATCGAATTTGCGCAACCCGGATGTAATCAGTCAGCCAAAACATGTTCACAGGAGCTACGAGGCCATTCAACAGTTCAGCTCTGTTCTCTATAAACATGGGTACAATTTGAACAGTGTTTACCACGGTCTTGGAGCCTGAAATTGTAGACAACAGTTAGTGTCAGAAACCACATAAGTGTGCAATAAGCTAAAGAAGCAAACATAATGTGTCGGATCTAATGCATGTGATTTTCTACTTAATTGTTTCTTTAGGGTTAAAAAGAGGGTGAAATATTTGTTTTTTGAATAATTTTCTCTGTTTATCTGGCTTCCTGTTTATCTCTGTCATTCTCTCTCACTTTATCCCTTTCCTTTTTTTGCGCTCTCTCTCTCTCTCTCTCTCTCTCTCTCTCTCTCTCTCTCTCTCACTCTCTCACTCTCACAGACGGACAGTCCTGAGGAGATGCACAGCTGGATTAAAGCCATCTCCGGGGCGATAGTGGCCCAGAGAGGTCCGGGCCGCTCTGCTGCTTCAGTATGTTCGCACCCTTGTCATACCCCTCTCCATCCCACCCTAAAGCCCTGGCTTATAACCTCTTTGGGTTATAAACTAGAGGCAGTATCTTCCGTCATGTTCTGTGCCGTCCACGACTCCCATCATTCAACAGCCAACAGGGTTTTTAACCACATCTTTAGCCTGAGGCTAAACCAGCGCACAAAAGTCATGACTTATACATTTATACTTGTATTGATTTAAGAAATTATTTCGATTCAGTACATTAATGTAACAGTGTTATATTGCTATTACCAGGTACATGAATATAGTGTGGTTATGTAGTAGAGATGATGTACACTGAAGGCTTTCTAGGCTTTTAGTTTATTCCATAAATGTCAAAACTACAAGGAAAAAAACTTTACGCCTTTACGATAATGCTAATTTATGTCGGCATCCCTACGATATTGTGTGTTAGTGTTAATATACACACAAACAGATTTTTGGCTGTTCTAGATTAAACACAGACATCTGAAGCTTATAAAAGACACATATCTGTCCTTGTACGTAGCATTTCTACAGTGACTCCTTCAGTAAAGAGCCCTGGCTTAGAGCTGCTGCTGTCACCATCGGACACACCCACTGCTTAGATTCCCACTAATTCACAGTCAGTGGCGTTTCTAGAAGTGGCGTTTTCACAAAACTGGGCCCACCCAGTGGAAATAATGTTGGTGGTTAATTTGATACCTTCAAGCAAAAATCTGAAGGCTTAACCAAAGGTAGAGCTTGCTTGGCTAAATCTGTTGGGATACCACAGAAAAAAAGAAATTCGGTTTGGATCATGTTCTGGTAAGCATTTAAAGAACTGAACCCCATTGTTTCCAACCAAAATGTAATTATGAAGGAAGAGCAGAACCAGCAGAGTTTTAATACAAAAATGATTTTACTGAATAGAAATGAGCTCCAAATTACAGATATGCATTTTTAAGTTCCCAGTAATAATGAAATCTCTGAAAGCCTAGAGGGCTTTGCGGTATTCCCTTTGGTCTTTAAAAAGTCATGGACATGTTGGTCAGTTCTCTCTTTCTCTCCTTCTCCTCCCCTCCCTATCTCCTAATCGATGCGCTGTGTTGTTGCAGATGCGTCAGGCCAGAAGGTTCTCGAACCCTTGTATTCAGAGGTATACGTCCCGCAATGGCGAATGCAGCACGTATGTGTTGAGTTTAGACCACGGACCCCCTCCAGGCATCCTGCCCACTTTGTCTGTTTGTTTGCACCCCAGCCTAGATTATAACAGAATAGTTTTTGTTTTCCGCTTTCTTGCTTCTTAACCCCAGCAAAACAAACATAAAAGCAAACCAACCGACCGAAACCAGCTCGCCGAGCAATGTCATCATCAAAGCTTGTACCCACAACCCCATCTCCAGCTCCTCCAGTCTCTGTTGGTGGGAGCCCTGCTCTTTTAATGTGCCACATCCATCTATCCATCAATCCATTTATTCATCAGTACGTACGACCTCTTGTCACTCGATCTCTGCTGGTGTTTTTTGTCAGGAGAAGAAAAAAAACATCAAACGCTGCGTTGGACTAGATAACCATCTTGCCACTGATCTGAAAGAATTATTTATAGAATTGAGAACAGCTTCAGCAGGTCTTCCATTAAGAACCTTTTAGTGGCAGGTTCTTAAAAGAAAGTAATGAGATGTGTGAGCGTGAACCAGAATGAACCTTTTTTTTCCCAACTTTAGTCAAGTCCCACCCACTGGCTAAGCCTTACTCAGTCATATGATGCTACCAAATTATGGCAGGGTGAAGGATAACACATGCTTCCTCCGAATCACATGAAGCTACATATTCAAATGCTGCTAATATAAGATCATAGGACATGCCAATATGCTTGAGATGAGGAAGTGGACTCCAGATGATCAGGCCCCTGCTTGGACAGTTGTGCCAAGATCCTTTAGAAAGTTTAAAGCACCTCCATATCCTGTAAAGCAGGGGTACCCAACTCTCGTCCAGCGCAGTTTGGTTCTTCGTTCATTTGTTCCATTGTTAGATATGAAAAATACACGAATTGGAACTTGCTTTGGTGGCATAATTCAGGAAACCCTTTGTGGTTCAAAGAAAAACAGCTTCAGAACATGAAGTAGAACCTCTGAGAGGAACTCTGGGCCACACTTGACTGTGCTAAAGTGTCACACCACACATTTTAAAGTAGTAGTTATAAAACTGCCACAAACAGTTTATTTTATTTTATTTTTTTGGAAGAACCTCCGCATGATGTGCTATAGGAAGAACCTTCAATTTGTTTTGAATATTTACGTTATGCAAAAGTAATTCAAGTTTTTAAAAGGTTCTACACGCTCACAAATCAAACATTGTCCTTTAGGGAGTCACAAATTTTCCATGACATCTCTGAAAGAACCTATTGTGGTCAAAACATCAAATGTTGAACCTGTTGTGGTCAAAACATCAAATGTTATTGTTGTGACAAGAATTTTCAAAGATTTGAACTTTTTGTGTCAGGCTCAATGATTGGTCCGGCAAACCCGATGCTAGCTAGTTATATTTTCACTGCAAGTGAAAATAAAATGTTTCAGATCATGTTTGAAATCCATATTAGATGAATAGCTTCAAGCGGAAAATGTTTTGTATATTATTTGGTGTTTATTATGTTTTTAATACAACTACATTATTGTAATGTATTACAGGATTGTACATTCAAGTGAAATGGTCTACTCTGTATTATATTTCTTTCTTTTAAACGATTGGGTTAGTTAAATCTTCCTGTATGCTTGGGCAGTTGTGTGGGCGGCTCTAGACCCCAGTGAATCCTTAATAGGATGCAGTGTGCAGTGAATGGAGTCCGCTGTCTTCAGGCTTTACTCATTTTCTTGTTTCTAACCGAACAAGTTTCCAAACTTTTGGGAAAAGTCTTTAGGAGGTCATGTGAGGTAGAGACTCAATGTCAGTAGCTTTAACAATTAGGAAGGTCCAGCATTGATTCGTTATACACCATGCAAGTCTACCCGATATCATTCTCTCCTTCATTACTTGCCTCTGAGTTTTTCCACTCTATTTATCAGCCCATCTTACATTGCATGTCAGTTTATTCTGTAGTTGTGCCTAACCCCTGTGTGATCTTAGATAAAAGTGATACTTCGTCGAAGATTCTAATTTCCACAGTTTTCACTCTTACCTCCTGTGTGGTGGCTCAAGATGTTTGGTGCCCAATGTTTGCTTCTACAGTTCTGCACTGGAGCTACTATGGAAGTTACTGATTGATTAAAAGCTCCGGTGTGAAACTATGGATACCACACGTCATGTATTTTTAGTATTACTGATTGATTAAAAGCTCTGGTGTGAAACCACGGATACCACACATGTCATGGGGGTAATGGAGAAAGTTATGAAAATTTTGATCTTCGATAGCTTTACATGTTCTTAAAGGAATAGTTTGAACTGTTTACAATGTGTCGCTATTTGAGGCTGTAGTCGATCAGCCAAGATGTATTTGCCTCTTGAGCTAACATTGTTAACAAATGCTAGAAGTCAACAGTGACTGAAATACACTATATGGACAAAAGTATTGGAATGCCTGACCATTACACCAACAGGGACTTTAATGACACTGTTCTCAAATACAGTTAATAGGGAGTTGGTCCTCCTTTGCAGCTATAACAGCTTCCACTCTTCAGTCTCCATTCCAGTTCATCCCAAAGGTGTTGGATGGGGTTGAGGTCAGGGCTCTGTGAGGGCCAGTCACGTTCCTCCACACCAAACTCATCCAGCCATGTCTTTATGGAGCTGCTAAAAATACATGACACAGTCATGCTGGAATAGAAAAGATTCTTCCCCAAACTGTGTCCACAAAGTTGGAAGCATGGTGTTGTCCAAAAGGTCTTGGCATACTGAAGCATTAAGATTCTCCTTCACTAGAAGTAAAGGGCCTGGCCCAAACCCTTAAAAAACCTTTGTCCATATAGTGTAGTTTCCCTATATACATCCCCAAAACTTCTTTCAACCTACTTAGAAAGCATAAAAATGTTCCTTAAAGTGAAGCAGACATGTGGCCATGATTGTAGACAGTACTCATCGCTACAGGCAGTCATTTCAGACAAAACGCCTGACATGGCTCACACTTTGACATTGATCTTTTTTCTTTTCTTTGTTTATGCATTAACGTACACAGTGTCTCACAGTGGTGTGCTGCTATGGACAAAAAGAAATCAACGCTTTTCTCTATTGATTACTATTGTTTCTTCTCTAGCCATTGTGAGATCTATCCACTTTTTACACTTGATTATCCTCAAGGAAAAAAGGAGATTTAAAAAAAAAGTATTGTTGCTCACAGTACGTCATACTGTGTCCTAAACCACAAGTCTGCTCCACCTTAATGAAGAGCTTGATGTGTTTCCAGAGGGTTGAATGACGCCTTTGGTGAAGAGATAGCAGAAAAGATTTGGGTAACGCACATCTTTTCTGCTACATCTGGAATCTGTAGAAAATAATGTAAAGTTGAATTTTTGCCAAACCATTCCTTTAACTTGGCCTTCTTTTACTTATACTGCTTTTTCCTTGAGCTGCATCAGCACTGCTAGCACCACGTGTTAAAGGCTGCGTCCGGCTAACGTAACATTTCCTTGTCTCTCCCTGTCACCTGTGGTGGTTCCCTTTCAGAGAGTAAAATGTGACTAATCACCCTAAAATCCATGCGTACCAGCACTGCCGCGGCTGCCACTGCCCATCCTCCTGCTGCCAAGCTGAGCGTGATACGCCAGCGTTGCTATAGCTTTGGCTGTGCGTTCACACTGACTCGACTGCTGTCTCCGAAAGCTTCTGCTGCCATCTCCACTGAAGATGCCAGTCCTAAAACCTCCTGCTGCCACTTTTCCTTGCTGAAATTCTCACTGATCCTGTTTCTCCTCCTCCCCCGTTTACCCTTTAACCGGTCTTCCAACACTTTCCACAGGACAACAGGGAACCCACCTCCACCTTCTACACCAGTGAGCAAGGCCCCCCAGCCCCGCACTCACCAAGCTACACAGAAAGCCCCGTCCCCAGTGGCCCTCAGCATGGTGACGTGGGATGGGCCGGAGCTCAGCGGCCTGATGCCGGGTGGCCCACGCAGCCGGCTGTCGCTCCAGGAGGCCCCGCGCCTCTTTTTCAAGTGACCAGCACCGGCAGATCTTCTCTGTGGGAACGGAGGAACGACACTGGACTTCAGCGACCCACTGATGAGGACGACCTGCAGATAAGCCAGGTGTGAAGAGCTAAACCCAAACTACAAAACATAAACACAAGCGAGACAAAACGTGAGGCAGACGGGGCTTGATGCCGTCCGACCAACCAGGAGTCTGTAGTTGCCGTTAAAAAGACGAAAACCCAGGCTGAACTGATGGACTTTGCAGATTTGCTCAGAGGATTATGGGATTTGGAGTTCTGTGAGCACTGCTACCTGAGATCTGGCTGATTAACTGCCATTCGGAAATGGCATTGACGGTGGTAACTGCCGGATACCCCGATGAATGAACTTTTCTCTTTCGCATTGAGCACAAACCCATTACCAGTCCAGCGGGAGCAGTTTTGTTTGGCAACCGAGGAACTGTTGGATTATACGTTTAAAATTAATTGGGTGTTTTTATCTCTTAACGTTTTCTCTTTATTTCTCTAGGGTACAGTTAGGTCTTTGTCTCCTGCGATGATGTTTCTTTTCCTTCCTGAAGCAGTGAATTGAGTGAACGTTGTCAGTTTGACTTTGTTTCATCCCGTTCTTTTATATGCTTTCCACAAAGCTTAGTTATGTTAGAGGGTTGTTTTTTTTGGGTTCTAAGTAGGGCTGGGACCACTTAAAGACTTATTAGTGATTATCTTTAATGGCCCTGAAATTGAAAAGGTTTTATTCCCCTTTTCCCTTTGCATACGCTGGATCGCTCGGTTATCCGATCCGTCATTCGAAACTACTTGTGTAGTGACTGTAGTCTAATTTTTTTTTTATTAAGTAATTTTTTAATACCACCCAAGAAAAAGATCCATTTATTCAGATTTGTTCAGTGCTTTAACAAAACTCTGTGTCCCCAAGTATGTTTCTGGATATTCTACGTGTAAATAAGTTCACATCCTCTACAGAAAAGTGCTTGTGTGTGTATATAATTTTCTAAATAATTTATAATAATATAAATTGTACTTCAAAAAGTGTGTTTTCTGTATTTTCACAAAACATGTACTTTGACTGTGTTCAAGTGAATGCACATGACTGCACATCTACACTGATATGTTTGACCGACGGCTTTCTCGTTTATCCCGCAACAATCTTCCGATGAATTGCAGTGTGGTTTGTAATTCTTGATATTGGAATGCTGTTAATATTAAAATTCAGACTGTAGAAATGGTTTGAGGCCTCGTTGCCCCCTCTGGCACACATGAAAACGGTTCTAACAAACATTGAATATGTTGCTATAACATACGGTTATGAAATGATGAAAATATTATTTGTTCTGATTCATTAATTTTGCAAGTTTGTCCCAGCCCTAGTTCTGACTAAACCAAAGCAAAGGCACCATGCTGCCACTACTCACTAAACTGTTTTATGTTGTTTCAGAAATGAACACATATAATCATATAAAATCTCTTCTTTATGTCTGCATGCTCAGTATGACTGCAGGTCTAAAAAAAAGAGTTAATTTTATTGGATGATAGTTCATTTTATGACTTTACTTTATTCATATGCAAAGGCTGGCATCAACATTGGGCGGATACATGCCTGTTTCTGACCTACACACTTATCCAGTCACGTGCTCTCAAACTTTTCTACATCTGGTTGCCAAGTCAAGCTGCATTCAAGGCGCTTGGGGTCAGGACCCTGAAGCTGGGCGGCATTTGACGGAGCAGACTGCCACTACAGATGAGCCGAACATATTGCTCTGTGTGTCCGTCATCTGGAGAGTCCCAGCACATATGTCCCGGCACTCTTTTATGTGGTCAGTGGTCTGTGAAATTAAAAGATGGAGTATTTGGTACTTGGAGTTCCCTTGTGCTTACTTGGAAATATTTTCTTAATGAAATTTCCCACCAAAGAATGGTATGATCTAAGTGTTTCAGGCAGCTGTCCTTGATTGGATGCAGATTATGTTTCTCTATACTTCACTGTGATGAGGATACTGTGGAAAAAATGCCATTTTCCCATACAGAAGTTTAAAATGTCTTTTTTTTTTTTTACACCAAATATCTCAATTCTAAAGTACACTTTAGATGCTGTATTCCATATTAAGCATTTTGTTTTACCATGTGATCTGCCTGATCACGGGTTTTTACGTGAAGGCGAGACATGCTTGACTCCGTGCCCTCATTTTCGCATCATTTGGATGTGTGTATATGTTTATATAAACTTTGATCGGCACCATGAAGTTATGCTAAACCTTCAGTACCATTCAGTGGTTAAGATGTAAGCATCGTTCAGAGTGAGTTTGGTGTGAAAATGTACGCATCGGATTTCTTTACAGTGCTGGTGAATGGAACCAGGGATTGTTTAAAATCACCAGTGAACCTACTAGTGTTTCATATGCAATGCTAACAATTACAAAAGAGTTCTCAATCCTACAAAGGGGCTGTTTTTCTTTATAACACCTTGCATGAACTTTTCCATCATTAATGGATTTTCAGCACTTGTTTTCCTTTTTCAAAACTATTGTAAACCAGTCTAGCAGTGCACTCGTGTAATGACTTTCTGTAATGAGCTTTTAGAATTAGACCTGATTCCATTCACCATCACTGTGGAGAATTCTGAGTTTCTCTAAAACATTTAATATCAAGCCCACTCTATATACATTCAATCATATGACATGGAATTCCTCTTTAATAGTGTAAGTCATGAACGTAAAGATTTGTCACGTTTTAACCATCCCCAGTTTTCACTGTATTTTGTTTTGCGATGATCACTTTTGAAAGCACCTTTTCCCAGCACGGCACCTGTGTGTCGGTGCCATTGCTGTAGTGGTGGGGACGCACGGATCCAACTGCTTTTCTCTTCGTGCCACACTGACATCTTGCACCGACACGTCTATCCATAAAAGTTGCACAATTCCAACCTCACGTCTGTCTTAAGTGCCTGTATACTTTCCGTATGATGAAAGACGAGGTGTTTTCAACCCAGGGATTGCATACCTGACGTTCCTATCCTAACTCATGCATTATTTATTTTGTTGAATAGTTTAAAGATTAAAGTTGACAAATTCCACGTGCTGCTTTGTGAGCTGTGCATTTCTTCAAGGTCTGATGGGTGTTAAAGGCAGGAATGTATGGCAACAGTTATTTATCTTACTGCTTCACCACTAGGGAACTTGCATCCGTCTTGTTGCTTTGGCGTATTGATTCAACAGTGTTCTAAAACACATTTAGAAATCTCTGACCTGGATTAAGTGTCAAATGCTTGTTTTCGATACCGACCTGTAACCAGGCTGGGGATCGGGGATTCTAGAGATATGCCAAGAGCCAAATACCTCATAAAGTTTGTTCAGATGTGGACATACTGCCCTCTGCTGGTCAGTGGTAACCACTGAGAACTAGTGCGCTTTTTGTTTTTCTGGGTGAACTGAGTTTCTGTCTGCAATAAGCAACCTGGACCTTAGGACACTGGCCTGCAGATATACAGAACTTTAACAAAGGAAAGTCTTACTTCTGAAAGCTTTGAACTTCCGCTCGAATGTCTGGATGGATTGCAGGCAGGAGAGACCATGAGGTCAGCATCTATTATTCAGCATGGCTGAAAGAAGCTGTGGTATTGGTTACATCCTGGCGCAGTCTGGACGATGATGTGCCCATTGTGAATGTTGGTGTCAAGCCTCAAGAATCTCATTGATCCGAGTCCCTCTGTGGAGATCTTGCGCAGAACACAAAATCAGAAAAAATTGACACCTCCCAGCACCCTTTGCCAACAGGTCAACAATCTTATCTCATCTCCCGCCTCTTTCATTAGCAAGACATTTTGCCGTCTTTGACAACTGTTGACAGGAACTACAGGAAAGATTCTGCATCCAGAGTTGCAACCTTGAGATAAAAACCCTTCATTAGTCCCACAGGTGGAAAATTAGCATTGTTAAATGTGTACATATTTAGACATATATTTTTGTATATACACACC
>JBBPCX010068974.1:8374-20874 GCA_037974365.1 Hydrocynus forskahlii
CACACACACACACTAACACACACACAGTCACACACACACAAACATACTAACTACCACACACTAACATTCACATTAGCGCACACAAACACACTCACATAACACACACACAATAACACACACACACACACACACACACACACACACACTAACTACCACACACTAACATTCACATAATATTTTAACCTGTGTTATTAGTATGTGATCTGTGTGTTATCATGGAATTCCCTGTGTGTCATGAAGGTGTTTGTTATTAATCTGTAACATGTACATTAATCAGTTGTTACTTGTGTTATTAAGGTATTACCTGTGTCATCATAGTGTTAACTGTATTATTAAAGTATTACCTGTTTAGGTGTTATCTGTGTTGTTATGGTCTTACCAGTGTTATTAAGGTGCTAGTTGTGTTATTAAGGTTTTACCTGTTTTGTTAAAGTGTTACCTGTGTTATTATGGTGGTACTTGTGTTATTAAGCTGCTACCTGTGTTATTATGGCGTTACCTGTCATTAAAGTGTTGCCTGTGTTATTATGGTGTTTCCTATGTTAATAGGTGTTACCCATGTTCATATGATGTTACTTGTTTTGCTAACATGTTACCTGTGTTACTAAGGTGTTACCAGTTTTGTTAAAGTGTCACCTATGTTATTGTGGTGTTACCTGAGTTAAGATGGTATTTCCTTTGTAATTATGACGTTACCTGGGTTGTCAAGGTGTTATCTATGTTATTATGGTGTTACTTATGTCATTAAGATAATACCTGTGTTACCTGTGTTATTATGGTGTTGCCTGTGTTGTTAAGGTGTTACCTGTGAGGCACTTTGTTTTTTCAGGTTGAGGCGACCAGGCCAGGCCGGAGTTGCAGCGGATTTCATTCGGTCCTTCTATCTTGCTCCCTGCAGGACAGCTGAGCTCAATTGTTTCTCCAATCCTGTAGTTTATCTTCCAGGGGCTACTGGAAACATCTGCAGGGAGGAGAGGTGGCTCACACGCCGTACCTGCAGGAGGAAACACAACCCAGATACAGCATGGACATACAATACTGCACAATCACGTTAAAAATATGCAAAAAATATTATTTCACGGAGTGATGTAGAATTATTTGTCAAACTGTGTTATCTGTGGCATATTAAGTAGATTAAATGAAACAAATGGGAATGGATGTTTTACTTCGACAGTCTGCAATTAGGTGTGCTTTGCTCTACTTGATTGATTCATATGTAATCATTCAAGTAGAGCTGTGTGGCTTCACAAACAACAAACATTCCTCTGCAACTGGTCAGGTTCAGGTCCTTCAGGAAACCTGGAGAACTGTTCCCCAAGACTACATTACAAATACAAGAAAGTCTGGATAGTTAGAAAAAAATATATATACAGGAATGAAGGGGAGGAGGGGGCTCATGAGCTTCAACTGTTACAAGAGCGGCACCAAATTCCACTAGAAAGAACAGAAGAAGACACACTTTTACACTCCTGTGGAGATCTTCTCCAGACCTGCTTATCCAAACACTGGGCGAATGGCTCTCCGATCAGGTGAAACCCATCAACACAGGCATACTCAATCCTACTGCCCACAGGGTAGACATCTTTAGGGTCCTGGGGTTGCAGGTACAAACACACACACAAACCTGTTCTCCATAAGTGGTTTTTACTTCGGTATTGTGTTGTTTTGTCAATAGTCTGTTCGTTAATATTCAGGAATTACTGTTCATATTCGCTATTCAGCCCATGTGTGAGTTTGTGTATGTATGTATGTGTGTATATGTGTATGTATCTGAAAGGTGTGTATGTGTGCATGTGTGTGTGTGTGTGTGTTGTTTCTCACCAGTATAAATCCGTTGATCAGAGCTGGAGGACTCCCGCAGGTTTTTTTGGGTTCCAGAGTTTGATCAAAGCAGTGAGGCTCCATCAGCCTGAAATAGAAAACTGTCCAGTTTCATAAACAAACACACAGTTCTGTTCCATCACTGCTGTGATACTGTGGGGGGCGCTGTTTCACTTATTCAGTCCAGCTTGGACATTTAGCATAAACATTAATTCAGCGCTGAGAGGGCCATCTAGATTAAACATTACACAGCTGTTTCAGACCGAATGTTTAATCCAGATGTTTAGTCTAGACTCTGGTTTGGGTTCGAATGTTTAATCTGGACTGTTGTGTGACTCTGGTTAGTGTTTAGAGGCGTTTCCTCACCGCAGGTACTGAAGCTCCTCCTCTTCCTCGCAGTTTGTTGTCTCCTCTGAATTTCCGATGCAGTTTTTTCCGTTTCGCGGTGCCGGATGACTGCAGGTTCTACTGCGGTGGCGACGGCCAGCAGAACACACACTCCACTCTGACCAACAGCTCCAGCCTCCGTCTATCACACCTGCACACACACACACACATTTATAAATGTCCACACATTTATATCAAGCTCAGGTGTATGTGAGTGGGTGTGGGTGTATGCGTGTGTGTGTGTGTGTGTGTGTGTGTTGTTTACCTGGCTGTTCTTCCACTGGGGTTCCCTTCTCACAGGCGGGACCACATGTGCCTTGCTTACACATACACACACATTCTCCATCTATCACCACGGCCAGGCCGTTGTTCCTGCAGGGACGGCAGCGGCAGGAGCTCTGCTCACTCAGATACGCCTCCAGAGCTCTCCTCATGAAGAGCTTCTTCACTCCAGCACACGGGACCTCCTTCACCAGCTCATACAGAGGCCGTATCTGACACACACACACACACAGAATCAACCTGAGAATAAGAATCATAGAACCAATCACAGAAACAAAAATAAAAGTATCAAATGATCAGTTAGAGAGTCAGAATCTCAGTATGACAATCAGTCAGATCATCCACACCAGAGAGCCAAATAAAGAAACAGAATCACTCATAATAAATCAGAGAATTGGGATCACAGAATCAGAATCTAAGAATCAGTAAAAGGATCAGAATCACAGAATTAATCTGAGAATCAGACTCTAAGAAGCAGTAAATAATTCAGAATCGCAGGATCAATCAGAGAATCAGAATCACAGGATCAATCAGACAATCAGAATCAAAGAATGAATCAGAGAATCAGAATCACAGAATCATCACAGAATAAGAATCTAAGATCAGTAAGAGAATCAGAAGCACATGATCAATCTAGGGAATCAGTCAAAGAATCAATTAGGGAATCAGAGACACATGATCAATCAGAGAATCAGAAATAAGAATCAGAATCAATCAGAGAATCAAAAGCAAAATCTCAGAGTGAGAGAATCAGAGAGTCAGGTGTATTTGCAGTTGGAACCTTCTGGCTGGTGACTATCGGGAGGTCCTTCACTGACGCAGCCCACTGAGAGAAGCTCCTCCAGTTGTCCTCAGTTTTGGTCGGGTCCAGAGCCGTGAGGGCCGCGATGAACGCCGTGTCTCCTCCAGTCGCAGTTTTCTTAATGTACCTATCGGTGTCATCAGTCTCTGATTGAGAGGCAGGTAAACAATGCGTCCACATCATTAAAGGGGACATATTATGCAAAACTCACTTTTTGCATCCTTTTGTATTTCCATTTGAGTCTCTACTACACCTATGAACACACCAAGCGTGAAAAAAAAAACTGTGAGTCAACTGAAAGATTTTGGTGTCAGGAATCATATGCTTCTATGAGCCGTTTGGATGGCTCCCTTATCCTGACATCAGGATGAGGAAATTTGCATAGAACCACCCCTCACCTGTCGAGCCCCCACCCACTAGATTAGTTGAAGATCCGCCATTTTTGTCTGCTGGTTTTACGAGTACGCATAAGACGCCGAGCACTACGGCTACAGGCAAAGGCAAGTCACTCATGAGGTGTTGTGTTCATATCGGTCTGGGTCCGACTCAGGGTCTAACATATAGGGCTGATAGCGCCTCTGTTTTCTGCCATTTTCACGTGCGGTAAACGCGCAGTGTAAGCATGTGATGGGTGGGGCGTGCCCAGCAACAGCTTATTATAAATGGCTTATTTTGAAAGGAATTGATAATGTGAAGAATAGAGCTGGTGAGATCTCTTTATGTGAGAGTGATTTTGTGCAAAGAACTTAATGAACATGTTTTGTGTAGCCCTTAGACCTATTATAATATGTTTAAACAGGTATAATATGTCCCTGTTAAAACGACAATTCACCCAAAACACCACACATGAAGTCTTTAACTCTTTTTTTTTCTTTTAGTATTTCGAGTGATGAGTGTGTGATGAAGATGTAGGCATGCTAATAAGTGAGGTGTGAGCTTCCACCGCGTGTTATAAACGATAGTGTTGAAACTATAGAACAGAAGAACAGCTGAACTTTAGACAAGTCTCCACTGGTCTGTCACTGAGAGGATGGAAATGTCTTACGGTAATTGTCCTCCGCTTTTTGCAAGAACTCTCGAAAAGGTGTGCACTTTGTTGTGGACCACTTAATGAAGAACAAAACAGTGTGTGTCTTCTTCACACACTCCAAAGAATCCCTCAACTCAAACTCTGTGAGAGAGAGGGGGGGTGAGAGAGAAATATAGAGAGAGGAAGAGGCAGAGACACGGGGGAATGTGAGGGAAAGAGAGAGATATAGAGAGGGAGAGATGGGGACAGAGAAATACAGAGAGGGGGAGATAGGAGAGAGAGAGAGAGGGGTAGGAAAGAAAGTGAGAGAGAGACAGAGAGGGAGTGAGAAGGAGAGAGAGCGAGATACAGACAGAGAGGAAGAGACAGAGAGGAGAGAGAGAGAGAGAAAGAGAGTCAGAGAGACAGATCGATTGAGAGGGACAGATGAGAGAGAGAGACAGAAAGAGAGTCAGAGAGACGGATCGATTGAGAGGGACAGTTGAGAGAGAGAGAGAGAGAGAGAATCAGAGGGAGAGATACAGAGAGAAAAAGATACCAGAGAGATATCAGAGAGAGGGAAACAGAGGGGGAGGAGAGTCAGAGAGAGAGGAAGAGAGTAGAGTGTGAGAGAGATAAACAGAGGAATAAATGAGGAATGAAGGAGTGGGGAGAAACAGAGTAGATTGAGACAGAGAGAGTGAGAGCGAGAGAGAAAGAGAGGGACAGAGGAGAGCGTGAGAGAGAAAGGAATACAGAAAGAAAGAGAGAGAAGGGCAGAGAAGAGAGAGAGATAGAAGAGAGCGAGAGATACAGAGAGAGAGAAAGAGAGAGAGACAGAGAGTATGTGAGAGAGAGAGGTACAGAGAGAAAGAGAGAGAGATTGAGAGGGACAGGAGAGAGAGAGAGAGATTCAGAGAGAGGAGAGGGAGAGAGAGATAGGAACAGAGAGAAAGAGAGGGGGAGCAAGCGATACAGAGAGAGAGGGAGAGAGGAGAGGGAGAGAGAAATGATCACAAATTGCATCATATTTATAAACAGAATTTATTTCCCAGACATGCTCTGAATGGCTGTTGACGCTAAATTATTGTAAATGTGGTGGAGCTGCTTACTGCTCTTCTTTATGAAGTCTTGACTGAAGTGCAGCAGGACCCGGAACTGGCCCCCCAGCTTTCCCTCCGACAGAAAATGTGTCCCAAATTTTTCCAGGACCCTACGATACGCCGAATACTCATACACCACGGGCAACACCGACAGAGCCCTCCAAAACTCCTCGGACAGTGGGAGGTACTGGGCCGGCTGGTTCTGAAACTGCGCCACTTCTACATCACTGCGGACGATTACCAACTGCTGGGCCTGAGAAGGACAAAGGGGACAGGGAAGACAGGGGGACAGGGAAGACAGGAAGGACAGGGAACGGGGGTAAGACAGGGAGGAGAGGAGGGACAGGGGAGGAAATGGGGGAGAAGGGGAAAGGGAGGAGAAGGAGGACAAGGAAGGAAAAGGGACAGAGTGAAAGAGAGGAGAGGGAGGACAGGGAAGAAAGGGCATGGGGAGGACGGGGATGGGGACAGGGAGAACAAGGGTAGGGGACGGTGAGGCCAGCAGGACCGGGAAGACAGGGGGACAGGGAAAACTTATTGGTGTAAACGCAATAAACCTTGCAGCAGGCTCCTCCCACTAGTCCCCACCTACTACTATGTACTGGGCTTCACCCACTAGTGTGTACCAGGCTCATTAATAGACACAACTGAACAAGCTGCACCTTCACCAACAATAGACAGACATACCAGGAAATGACAAACACACCTGAATGGTCTTCAGTGTCTCTTTAGATGTGAAGTCATTGTGTCCCCAGGTCGTCCCCTCTGTTTTCTCTCGTTTGGTGATCTCCTTCATGTAGCTCCAGGAGCTTGAGTATAACTCGCTGGAGAACTCGTTCTTAGTGGTGACCTTTCAGAATATAAATATGTAAATATACACACTACCAGTCAAAGGTTTCGGCACACTGAGATTTTCTGCATCTGCATGTTACTCACTTACACACACACACACACACACACACACAATAAAACACACTCACTTTACTAAAATTACACTCAATATTCCTTGAAAACAATATTCTATTGTGTGTACGTTTCATTGTGTGTATGTGTGTGTTTTATTGTGAGTGTGTTTTATTGTGTGTGTGTGTGTGTGTTTAGGGGTGTGTGTGTGTGTGTGTGAGTGTGCGCGAGTCTGTGTGTATGTGTTTGTGTGTGTATGTGTTACCTGGAAGCTGTATGACAGGAGGCTGTGTGGGAGTCTGTAAAAGTCTCCATGGTCTCCACTGAACACCTTCCTGCACTGACCTCCAAAACTCTTCGTGTTTATTACAGATCCCCGGAACTCCCCCCGCACTGCATCATACCTGGGGGGCAGGTGGACAGAGTTAGACAGAGAGGGGGACAGAGACAGAGAGAGAGCAAATGAGATACAGAGAGAGAGTGATAGAAAGAAAGGAGAAAGAGAGATTCGGTGAGACAGAGAGAGAGAGAGAGAGAGAGAGAGAGAGAGAGAGAAAGAGATAGAGAGAGAAAGAGAGAAAGTACCCCAGGCCGGTGAGCTCTATCTGTGGGGGGGGCTTCTGTAGGTTACAGATGCGTCCTCTGCTCTCACACTTCTGCTCATCCAAACCGTCCTCCTCACAGTCCACATCACCGTTACACACCAGAGTCTGACTGATACACTTCCCTATGCACACACACACACACACACACACACACAAACACACACAAATCAATTTCCAGTTGACACCCATTTTAAGTCTAAATATGTTCCAGCAGATGTTCATAAAATATACACTGTATGGCAACCACCAACATTACAGGGAGGAGACAAGGATGTGGGACCACCAACTCCAAACCAGTCTGGACAAGGAGGTTGGACTGCAAATATGCAACCAATCAGGGCAGTGAGGCAAGCCCACCAACATCAAACCATTCAGAACAAGGAGGCGGGGCCGCCTGCACTCAGCCAACCAGGACAAGGAGACGGGACCACCAACATTCAGCAGACCAGCATAAGGAGGCAAAACCACCAACATTCAGTTAATCAGGGCAAGCAGGCAGGGTAGCAAATGTCCAACCACTCAGGGCAAGAAAGCAGTGCCAGCATCATCCAACCAAACAGAACAAGATGTACCAGGGTAAAGATTTTGTCCCACAAACACTCAGGACAAAGAGACAGGACCACAATCATCCAATCAATAAAGGGGGTGAGGCGGGGCCACCAACGCCAAACCAATTAGGACAAGAACATGGGACTGCAAAGATCCAGCCAATCAGGGCAGGGAGGCAGGACCACTAAAATTCAGTCAATCAGGACAAGGAGGCAAGACAGCAAATATCCAACTGGTCTGAGCAAAGAGGCGGGTCCACCGACATCCAACCAATCAGGGCAAGAAAGCAGGGTCACCAGCATCCAACCAAACAGGACAAGGTGTACTGGGGTGAAGAGTGGGTCCCACAAACACTCAGGACAAAGAGACAGGACCACAAACATCCAACCAAATAAAGGAAGAAGGCAGGGCCACCAAAACCAAACCAGTCAGGACAAGGAGGTGGGACTGCAAGCATCCAACCAATCAGGGCATGGAGGCGAGACCACAAACATCCAGCCAATGGCAAGAAAGTGGGATCATCAACCCTCACCCAACCAGTCAGGAAAAAATGGGGCAGGACTATCATCAACCATTTAGGACAAGAAAGTGAGGGCGCCAACATCACAGCCAATCAGGGCAGGGTATGAAATGATGTCATTTGTGATGATTATTAACAAATTTGGACAAGGAGGCAGGACCACCTGCAGTCATCCAACCAGGACAAGGAGGCAGAACCAACAACATCCAATTAATCAGGACAAAGAGATACTACAGCAAATATCCAACCAATCAGGGCACGGAGGCGGGACCACCACCATCCAACCATTCAGGGCAAGAAAGCAGGGCCACCAGCATCCAGCCAATCAGAATAAGTTGTACCAGGGTAAGGAGATGATCCCAGAAACACCCAGGACAAAGAGACAAGACCACAAACATCAAACCAATCAAGGATAGGAGACAGGTCTACTGACAATCAATCAATCAGAAAAAGGAGGTGGGACTACAAATGTCCCACCAATCAGAGCAAGGAGGTGGGGCCACCGACATCCAACCAAACAGAACAAGGTGTACCAGGGCAAGGAGATGATCCCACAAACACTCAGGACAAAGAGACAGGACCACAAACTTCTAATCGATCAAGGACAGGAGGTGGGGCCACCAACACCCAACCAGTCAGGACAAGGAGGAAGGACTACAAAGATCCAATCAGTCAGGGCATGGAGCCAAGACCACCAACATCCAACCAATCAGGACAAGGAGGCAGGACCATAAAAAACTCAGCCAGCCACTACAAGGCGGCAGGACCACCAACATTCAGCCAACCAGCAAAAGCAGGCAAAAATGAATAACATCCAGTCAATCAGGACAAGTAGGTGGGGCCATCAACATCCAACCAAACAGGACAAGGTGTACAAGAGTAAAGAGTTGGTCCCTCAACAGGACAAAGAGACACGACCACAAATATCCAACCAATCAAAAACAGGAGACGAGGCCACCAACACCAAACCAGTCAGGACAAGGAGGTGGGACTGCAAATCATCACAGGCAATCAGGACAATGTATAAAATTATGTCATTTGTGATGGTTAGTAACAAATTTCCTAGCACCCACATTCATATGCTCTGGCACAGGAAACAGTGGGCTTAGGCGGAACACTGCTAATATGATCTGTGTAAGTGTAAACCAAACCCTCCCCCTAAAAATGTTGAACAATCATAACACAGCAGCGTCTTTACCGGACAGGCAGCGGAAGCGCTCCCCACAACCCTCCTGCAGGGGGCAGCCCTGAGTGGTTGAGCAAGACTGCATTCGGCTTGAGTCGCCCGAACACGGCTCCCCTCTGAACTGAGAGAACACCAAGATGGAGCGGGTCTGAGTCTGAAACAACAACCATTAAACAATTAAACTATTCACCATCAAACTATTCAACTATTTAACTAATCACTATTAAACTATTAACTATCAAACGATTAAATGATTAAATTAATCATTCTTAAACTATTTAACAATTAAGATTTTAACTAATCATCATTAACTATCAAACTATTAAACTAATTACTATTAAACTATTAACTATCACACTATGTAACTAATCACTATTAAACTACATTAACTACTAAACTATTAAACTATTCATCATTAAACAATAAACATACATTGTCATACTATTCAACTATTAAACTAATCACTATTAACTATTAAACTATTAACTAAGAAACTATTGAACTTCAACTATTAAATTATTCAATATTAAATTACTTCCTATTCACAATTAACCTCAAACACTTACACTCTTGAATTCAAACAAATTCAACAATTTACAACTAAATAATTAAACAATTAAACAAGTAAACTATAAACCTATTAACTTAATAAACTATTAATTAATAACCTATTAAACTATTTATTGTTAAACTATTAACTGATACAATTTTAGACTATTAAATTATGAAACTATTAACCATTAAACTCTTAAACAACTATTAACTTGTAAACTATTAAACAATGAAACTATTCATTATTATACTATTAGAATATTATTGTTTTATTTTACTCAACTTCATTTCTCACTAAATATTAAACAACAAACATCATTTTTAGAGTAAGAAAATGCGAACAGTTTGCTGGCTAATCTGAAGCTAATCCTGCTAACTAAGAGATGTTGACTAAATTCATCTTGTTTTAGAATATAAAGCACTAAAACTTTTAATAAACCCAAAGCTGTCGCTTTTTTATGTATATATATATTTTGTCACCTCACCTTTAGCTGATTGAGCTAATTTATCTCCTAAATCCCCCTCTAGGAGAGAAAAAAACTCTTTTTTTGCTGCTTCCCAGTTTTCTTCTCTTTAACAACCTTATGGAATGCAAAACTGTCTGATTTAGTCTGAATTCGATCACTAAGACAAATTTCATATGTTGTTTTGGCTCATTTATAAGACAACCAAGTTTTCTTTTGGATCTGTTGGTTTATCAGAAGATCTGATGATCTGAGACAAATAAAGATCAGAGCAGCGAGAGAAAAGAAGGAACATCTTAAACTGGGATTGGGCTAAAATTAGAGGAAGACTCTGAATTTAAGAAGTGGGAGAACATGGTCAGAATCTCACATTGCTGTTAAACTGAGCTCAGAAACAGGCTGGACAGTTTCTCCTAGACATAGCTGAATTATGCTGAATTTTTCTTAGCTCTATGCAGACCTGTTTGTTGGTGCAGGCATCACAGGCTGACCAGGAGGACCACGGTCCCCAGACGCACTTCACCGGCTCAGAACCATCCACCAACCTACAGAACAGAACGACATGCAGGAATGTCACAAAAGTGCAACACTCTGGGCTCTACTGAATGTGTGTAGCGGCGAGAAGAGAAGGGACTCACGGCAGGACAACGGCAGCGATGAGGCTGGACAACAGCAGCGCAACACCATGGCTCCAAACCTGAGAACCAAATACCGGACAGCAGTGTCAACATCTCACACACGATCCTTAAACCCACAGTTCTAGAACAAATACTGTCGATTGACCATGTTGCATGTCTGAGGTCTCCTCTTCAGTTTACAGTACCGTGCAAATGCTTTGAGCTCCCCACATTTCTTCATGTTTTGCTTTGAATCACCTTGTTAGTGCAAAAATACAATTTTCTGCCTGTCAAACTGTCTTACCTTTGGCATATTGAGTAGATTAAATGAAAGAAATGGTTGTTTTACTGCAAAGTGCCTAAAGATACAAGGAGCCTAGATGAAGGAGTCCCAACCACTCAGCATTCAGCACCACCAGTATACTGATCACCGCCTGATCATCTGGAATCATCTGCTCCTGTTTCTTCACTGGTTCAGGCTGTGAGTTAGATGTGCTTTGTTATGCCTGAATGATTCATACGTGGGGTTTAATAAACAAAAACATTCCTCTGAAACTGGTCAGGTTCAGGGACTGGACTGAAAACGAGAGTCTTTGAAGGTTCTTCAGGAAGTCTGGAGAACTGTTCCTCAAGACCACATTAAAAATACAAGAAACAGATATTGTAGAGATTAACATGAACAGACAGGATAACGGGTGTAGGTACAGTAGGGCTTCAGGGAACATCACAGGGAGCATCGCAGAGAACCAATCAACACAGAATAAGAGATATTTGAAGATGGGATAAATGGAGGCAAGTAGAAAAGGAGGGGTTACAAATGAACTGGTGAAAACATTAAACAGGGGGGCAGGACATGGGTGGAGCCACAAGGCCCGGGAGGTGTGGGGGGGGTGAGGCCGGGAACGACAAAGGGTATAAGGGGGATAGACAGATGACTGAACATGGGGCTGGACAAAAGACTAGACTCAGGGCTGGACAGAAGAGAGGACTGGACAACAACTGGGAACTGAGCAAAAGACCAAACAGTAGGCTGGACAGAGGATGGGGCAGCAAGCAGAGATGAGCCAGAAAGCAGAGAGGAGACAAGAAGCAGAGATGGGGTAGGAAGTGGAAATGGGAAGTAGAGGGGAGTAGAGACGGAACAAGAAGCTGTGGGACTACTGACTGGAGGAAAATGGGGGAAACTGGAACAGAAACTAGTACTGTGATGGGACTGAAACGGAAACTATGGATCCCATCTGAGCACAAAACCCCAAACAGCAGCTTCAGCATGCCACCAATTAGAATGACGCTAATGGTATGCATGCTGTGCATGAGAAATTACTCTCCTCCACACCGACAAAACAGGTCAACAATAAGGGGGAACGGACATTTTGATCAATAAGAAATTTGCTAACGTGGTTGAGGCGCATGTGATAATTCAAGCATGCGCTTGGCATCATGGGGCACAACCTCCCATTATTTGTTAGCAATGTTAGCCTTGTAGCTCCAACGGTAAAGGTAAAGAGGTGGACATCCGAGACGAGAAGAACATTGCTCCAAACTGTTGCTTTAAAATCTCAGCACAGATCTGAGGATCCCTCTGCACATGTTATTGACCTCCTGATCAGTAAGTCTAGCTTAAAAGTGACATGCAGGACCAATCAGCTATATACTTCACACACACACACACACACACGGAGCACTACAATGTGACACAC
>JBBPCX010068974.1:22752-35686 GCA_037974365.1 Hydrocynus forskahlii
GAACAGGGTTTAGAGAACAGGGTTTAGAGAACAGGGTTTGGGGAATAGGATTTAGAGAACAGGGTTTAGAGAACAGGGTTTGGGGAACAGGGTTTAGAGAACAGGGTTTGGGGAACAGGGTTTAGAGAACAGGGTTTAGAGAACAGGGTTTAGAGAACAGGGTTTGGGGAACAGGGTTTAGAGAACAGGGTTTAAGGACAGGGTTTAGAGAACAGGGTTTGGGGAACAGGGTTTAGAGAACAGGGTATAGGGGTTGCAGTCTAGAGGACATGATCTAAGAGACAGGGTTTACGGGTCTGGGTAAGGCTTTAAGTTAGGCTTAAGTTAGCATGTTGGTCAGGGAGAGCTGAGTCTGTCCGTGAAGAACTGTAAATTCTCCTGTTTTCTGTGTGTTTATAGGAGGTCTGGATCTGTCTGCAGCAACAACATGAGGGCTTAGAGAACAAAAATGACAAAACAAGCACAAAGAGCTGTTTGAGCTTTATCTGTCTGCACACACACACACACACACACACACACACACACACAAACACACACTGTCAGAGGAGGGAGGGATTAGTAGGATCCCAGGAACATAAAGCAGTCATCCTTCATTATTCCCTCTGAGGAAAACCTTTATCTATTAATGGTAAATATTATTTATTTATTTTATGCAGTGAATAAAATGTACCAGGATTATAGGAGAGGAAACATTTGCTGTCATATTATTGTTATTAGTAGTAGTAGTATCGTCTTTATTAACATATCATTACATATATCATTATCATTACCATTATAACGACAATGATAATAATGATCAGAATCATTATTATTATGAGCATCATTATATCATCATCATCACAATTATTATTGGTAGTAGTCTCATTATTAATTGTCCTAATAGTAATAGTAATCAATGACACTGCATAATTATGTTTTAGTGTTATATCAGTTATTCTCCTGCTTTAAAAAACACTTTCAGTTGCTCCACAGGATCTGCACCACCAGTCAGTATTAATTCTGTTTTAATGACCCATTATGAATTCTGTATTAGTGTAAATGTCTCAGAGATCTGAATCAGAACCTAAAAACTGGAGCTGATCTTCACTGGAGGGGAAAGCTGAGGTCCTGCGTGCCCCTTTCCTGACCATGGGTCCTTTAATCCAACTGAACGGTTCTGGATGGGGCTGATTTTTGGTGGCGGTGGCTCTGCTTGGGGGCTTTAGCGTTTAATCAGTCGCAGACCCAGAGTAACATACGTTTAATAAGATTTATCTCCTGCGGCGACTGGTGACCGATGAGAAGGGTGAGCGGCACAGAGAGGGGGAGGAGCTTCGAAAGCTCCCTGGTCAGCCTGAGTGTGAAGCAACACTGGCCACCAGGAGGGGCAGTTTGTGTGTGAGTGTGTGTGTGCGTGTTTGATGGAGGCCGTTGCAGCTGTGCGGCACTGCCGTCTCTGCCAGCTCTGGATTGCTGTAATCGAGGAAACATATAATGAGGCTGTGGAGTGTTTTGTGCATCAGAAAGGAAAAGAATTGGCTGCTGGAGAAGAAGGCGGCCTCGCTCCACTGTTGTTTATGCAAATGGACCTTCTCATTTGCATGCGAACGGCTTCCACAAAGTTTTGGCTCATTTTGTAGGGAAACTGTAGCGGACCTAGAACAGAGCCCTGAGGGACGCAGCTCAACTGCTCAACTCCAAAACCGACCAATGGTGATCTGAACTCACATCATTCTCGCTCAGGCCTCATTTTTGAAGACAAATACGATTCAAAATAAGAAGACATAATGCAATAAAAGAATAATCTGGCGTGATGTTTTGCAGCTGTGGGGAGGAAATAAATGGCCAGTCAGACAGAAGTGCATTATTTACATTTATTTTACACCAGATTCATCTTACACCAGGTTTTGGAGGTTAAAACACTGACCAATGGGAATTTTACAGAGAACCGGTGGGTAGCGGCTACATGCAGTACCACACTTTATGATGCCTGGTGATCCATTAACAGACACACGCACACACACACACACACACGCACACACACACACACACACAGACACCTAATCCCAGCGATTGTCATTACGACTGACAAGAATATTTCAGGAGACAGATCATTTTGCAGACACAGTAAATGCTGAAACAGAGATGCTGGCGATCAGCCGAGCCCCCTTGGTTTCGACCGCCGCCGCAATGGGCCGTTTTCATGTAGCAGTTCAGGGGGCTGCGCATCGCCTCCAATGCTTTGGTCTCCAAAACCCTACTGAGAAAACAGGAGACAGGAGGAGAGATGTTCAGCAATTTTAGCTGGAATATTAAGACTCATTTTGTTAAATGAGGCTAAAGCTGTTAGTGATGCACCAAAATTTAGGCCACTTTTAATGATAATGAGAAACACTTTCCTAGAGTTCCCTGTCTCTCTCTCTGGGTGGGTAGGTGGTCCTCCCCCTCCCCATCACTCAGTGTAACTGTCCTCTCAGTGCTGGATGTTGGTTTTGGTTTTGAATTGCCATTTTGGTGCATCACTAAAAGCAACAGTTTGGTGAAAATGCATTTGCACAATAATACACCCCCCAATTGCACTGTAATCACTCAGCTACGAGGTTACTGTAGTTCATCAGTGATGAGAGTCTACGGCTGCTGAATTTAGCCATACTGACCTACTTTAGTCCATACGACTTAAGTCGTACAGGTTCAGAAACCATATAAGCGAATCTATTATAGATGCTGAACATCTCCATAAGCTCGAGATGCCAAGCTGAAGCTGGTCTACTTGCTGAATGTCCCATTCTTCCACCTAACTTAACTAGTTTAGTCACATGTAACTGCTGCACCATTAAAGGTGGAACGCTGTGTGTGATGCAGTTAGCATCCTGATAATCTCTATATTAAGTGAAAGTGGAGTGCTGGGGAAGCAGTGTGTGAGGACAGTGCCTTGCTCAAGGGTACCTCAGTGGTGCCACTAGCAGTCCTGGGAATCAAACCCACGACTTCCTCATCGCAGGGCAAAGGCCCTAACCACTAGGCTACCAATAGCCTCACAGCTCCAGTGCTAAAGGTAAATAAGCGGTTTTCAGAAACTGAATGTGTTTCGACTGGTTACATTCAGCCGAAGCTGGGCTGGTTTTTAGGGAGTCAGTGATGCAGTGCAGCTATATCTTTATCTTCAGACACGTTCAGGTAGGGTGACCAGACGTCCTCTTTTCTCCGGACATGTCCTCTTTTTGAGACCTGGAAATTGCCGGTCTCAAAAAGAGACCCACAATTGTCCGGGATTTTGAGCTGCCTAAACATTCGTCACGTCATGGGCATCTCTTATAACCTAGTTACTATCTTACACGCCAAGGGCAGACTGGCAATCTGTGCGTTCTGGAAAAGTCCAGAACGGCCGTCCGGTGAACGGCCCTCGGCCCCCCCCCCGGGACTATGGCTGTCGACCCGAGATGCGCATACCCCCCGGAAACACGGCTGAACCACGGTATTTCTCGGCAGATGCAAACGCCCCACACCTCTTTTTCACAATCCCAAATCTGGTCACCTTAGTTCAGGTTAAAAAAAAAGTATAAAACGCACTCAGGTCAGCTTAGCGATCTTACCCCATAAATGACAGAAGCCAGGTGGTGTTTTCTCATTTTCTGACGGATATTTCACTCTGAGACACAAGACAGAAGCACTGTGAGGAAGTGATATCATAGCCGGTGCCATGCATACGGGGAGAGGAGTGCAATAAAAGTAATAAAAGATTTAGAATTGACTACATCTATTAAATATAAAACTGCAGGTTTAGAGGGTCACAGGTTGGGTGGGTTGGAGGGTGGGGGGGTGAAGGTTTGTGTGGATGCGGTGTTCCTTCATGATCGGAGCAAGAATGTGGAAACCTCCCCACATTAAAAAAAGCAGGAATGTACTGAACAGTAACCTAAAGCTGAGATTAATGTTGACAAATACTAATTAATTCACATATTTACAAACAGACAGTCATACAAGTCACTAACACCACAGCAGAGAAGCAGATTACAGAATCATCATCACATTCACTGTACAGACGACATTAATTTCAAAGGAATGAAGCGAATATGTTGCCATTACTCTGACCAGATGCAGAACCGGAGCTAAATGAGGAGACGCAGCGTTTTTACCGCTGCAGCAACAGATGGGACGCAGGGAAGCAACAAGAAAACCTTTTACTCTGTTTTTACTGGAAAAACACACACATACACACACACACACACACACACAAGTCCATACGCATCTCGCTGAAACCTCAAAATTATCCGACATCTGCCTTCCCGACTCAAACTGGTGATTAATATTTATTTATTAGCCCTAAAAACGTTAGAGAGGAAGGCTTTCCAAAAAGAAACAGAGAGATAGAGAGAGATAGCAGAGATATGGAGAGAAGGAGAGAATAGGGAGAGGGAAAGAACAAAAAGAGCGAAGAGAAACAGAAAGAATAGAGCGAACAGAGTGAGAGAGCGAATAGAGAGAGAACAGAGAGAGTATGGAGAGAAAAAAGAGAAAGAATACATAGAGTAGAGAGTAAAAACAAATTTATATATAGATAGAGAGAAAGCAATGGATAGAGAGAGTGAAAGAAAGAATAGAGAGAGAGACAATAGAGGGAGTGTGTGTGTGTAAGAGCAGTTTGGGGGTGTGGGGTGGATCAGGTGGCGTTTTCCTCGTCGTCGCCCAGGTAGTAGTTGAGGGTGATGACAGCGCTGATAAAGTCGCCCAGCTCCACAAAATCGGCCGTGATGATGTTTACACCGCTCTCTCCGGGCCGCTGAGACCGGATCCACTGCATCATACCTGGGAGAGCTCTGTGGATGCACACACACACACACACACACACACAGACACACACAAACATACGCAGTGCTCTAATTAATCCCGGAACTATTAACTCTTAACCTGAGAAGCTACTATTTTGATCAACTATGCAAATATCATTTTTAGGGCTGCAATTGCAAAAATATAATCCAGAAAAGAAATGTTTTGTAAGTAGCCCCTCCTTTAAATATTTCATAACTGTAACTCAACAGGCATCCAATAGGGGGAAAAACTGCACCATATGCTGCTGTAAAAGCTGTGATTGTAGCCTCTTGTTCTAATGCACTTTTTCGAGCCGCATAAACAGTAAGTGTGCCACACAATGTCAGTCATGGATTGGCCAGAACAAAAGGCAGCTGAGGCCCTAAGAAAAGCTTTGGAATTGCCCTCAAGAATCCTGGAGGACTGTCCCTGAAGACACTTAAAGGAAAGCTTGTCTAAGAGAGTTCAGACTGTGAACGGTGGTCAGAATGGTGCTCAGTCCAAATACTAACTGTAAAACTGGTTAGGATGAAAGAAACCCTCTTTGCGTTTATACTATATTTACATGTATAACTGAGCATGTTACAGTAAATCACTGTACCGACCTACCAATTCATTTTTTTATAAAATATAAATAAATGAGGGGGGGCTCAAGACCTTTGCACAGGACAGCATAAACATATCTGAGATGATTCATACAAATGTGGTTTGAAACAGAGATGAAGCTTCCTGTGCTCAGCTGACCTGACGTTCCTGGGGTCAGAATCATATGAGCGGGGCCAGATGGGGCCCAGCTGTGGGGTCACTAAGGTCACTGAGGTCACACAGCAGCAAGGAGCTCTGACCACAACAAACATCTCACCATCTGCTTCCCCAACTGCAGTCACACCTGCACCACTGGTCAGACATTTATAAAACAATTACCTTTTTTTTTTATGAGAGCTTGATGTAGTTTGTAAACACTGTTCAAATATACAAACATACTCCCAGGTAAGCTGCAGAACCAGCCCAGTCTGAGCTCCCAGTCCACACCAGCTTAAACTTGCCCCATTTAGCCTAGCAGTTAAGCAGGACAGAAACAGCCTGTTTACTTCTGACGTGTAAAGAGGGGTTGGAGAATGTGAATTTTGACATAAAACCATGCACAGGTCTTTAGTGGAGCTCAGGGGAAAGAATAAAATTTAAATAAATGCACTTCCTGGGCCCTTTAAATCCAATAGTCTGTTCTTCAGCCACCCTCCCCACACTTAGCAACATAAAGAGACACCTGGGACACTTCCAAAAGGACTGAATAACACACACACATGCACAGTGGTTGTGGGGAGTGAAGACCAGCCCGTCGGGTCTGATCCCACAGATCCCTTGTAGAACAAACTGCTGAAGAAGTTCATGCTGCTCTGATAGAAAGGGGTCAGACTGCTCACGCTGACCCCTGTCCACCACCGAAAAATACTACAATGGGCATCAGAACTGGACCATGGAGTAATGGAAGAAGGTGGTCTGGTCTGATGGATCACATTTTCTTCTACATCATGTGGGCGTGTGTGTTTGTGTCTTAACTGGGGAAAACCAGGATGCACTATGGGAAGAAGGTGAGGCGCTGGAGACGCCCCCCACCCTGCAAACACTGTTCAGGAATTGTTTGAGGAACAGCACATAGAGCTCAAGGTGCTTCCAGAACTCAGTCTGATCGAGCTGCAAACTAGTTTGATCCATAGAGGCTCCACCTCACAGCTTACAGGACTTAAAGGATCTGCTGGTGCAGAGTCCTGACCTCAATGGGTCAGAGCTGAGTTGCTGGCACTAGAGGGAACACGCTATTAGACAGGTGGTTTTAATGTTGTGGCAGGTTTAGAAGGTATTGCTCCAGGTATGCCATGTAACATGGGTTTTAAACCAGAAACGGAACAGCATGCAGAATGTTTACGCTATTCCTTTATTCGCAGAATACTTATGGAAAACCGATGTCAGGATGCCAGTCACAGTAGTGTATTTTGTGGTTCTGGTGAAATATCACTTCTGGCAAGAGGCAAAATATTGACCAGCTATCTGTTAATTTTCTTTCACAAAAGGTGTCCAGTTCAAAAACAGTCAAAAAATTCACATGGATTAAGTCTAGTCTTAGACTAACTGCACTGCCAGTAGAACATTCCCACTGGGAACTAATCTGGGATTAATCTGGTTGTAGGGAACCAACCCAGACCTGCAGGATCTCTGAAGACTTTGTATTAACAAACATTCATAATCAAATAAAATCATCCACAACCGTTGAAAGACCAGTTTAAAAACGTGAAAAATGTCGAGCAACCTGATCAAAATGGGAGGAGAGAGGGAGCTAGTGCAGGTGGTTGCTGAGGCCTGACCTGTGGACCAGACTTTATAAAGGCATGGTGACTAAGAGCGTCAACCTTTAGCTCCTGTCCCACAGACCCATCGTAACACTGTCCCATTGTCCCACCATAGCACCAGCCCACAGTCCAAATTTCTCACTGTCCCAGTGTCCCACTCTCTCAGTTACACCGGCCTGAAATAAAGCTCCTGTTCTCCAACAGCCAGCCTGAGACCCTCCCCCTCAGACCACACACACTAACAGCAGAAATATAACCACACCTCCAAACATCTTCACAGTATCTCCAGGAGAACATACAATCTTCACCATGATAAAACCACAATTGTTCTCACTGAGTGTGGAACAGGTATAAGATCTCTGAAGATCTGCCTGGCTCTTAAAAGACTAACCCCAATTTTACACAACAACTACAACTACCTGCAACAGTAACTGAACAAACTGACTGGATACTAGTTATACCCCTATATATGGAAATGACTCACACAAAGTGACTGTTTAGCCATTGTTGTTGATGTTTACCAGCTCTATATATCTGGTCCATTTCTGTCATTGATGCAGATCATACACATACCATCATACACTCAGAAAACATCATGATAGAATTCATCACCATAGTGGTAAGAGGTCATCACAGCACCCAGCTGGACAATGCTTGACTGCACCTGGATTACACTGGTAACTCTGAGACCTTATATATTAACCCTATCACAGAGACTGGGTTAATATATTAATATACAATACATAAAATTAAAACATATATAATGTAAAATCTAGTAAAATTAACATCCAGGATTAATATCCAGAATGAAGTCAAATCTGATTGAACGGCTAATCAGACTGCAGATTTTGAGATTTCATGAGAAACTAATGGTTTACTAAAGAATCAGCTCTGTCAGGTCCAGCAGTTTGGCCCATAAGTGTTTACCTCTCTGTGATGGTTTCCCTCAGTCCACTGGCGACACCCTTCATGACTGTGCTTGCTTTGGGCGTCAGGACCATCTGGGAAACAAAAAAGGTTCCTTTGCGTCTGCGGTCTGTCACCGAGGCCTGGAGGAACTGGATGAGCTTGTCTGGGTCAGTGGTGTTGGCCCAGGGGGCGGGCATCATCTGGCCGGGCCACAGGAAAGGCACCTCCAGGGCCATGGGGTTGTGGTAGAAGACCAGCACCTGGTACTCCTTCTCCCACAGGTACTTCAGACTGACCTCCTCGGCAAACACCACTGGGCACAGTCGATCTCCAAATATGCTCCTCAGCATCTGGACCAGCTTCTCATGGTGAAGGTTCTGAACACCGTAGAAGTGGTTGAAGTCCAGGAAGACCACCTCCCGGGCATGAGAGGCCAAAAAGGTGCTGATCTGCTCCAGGCCCTCCCGCACGGTGGCGCTGAAAAGGCCGTGGGCAAAATAAAGCTCGTTGTCGGGGTCTCGGGGTTTGGTGGAGATGCGTAGGTCAAAGAAACGTATGCCTGCCTCCAGCTGGCTGGAGAAGTTCATCGTCTGCGTGGCTAGCCACTTCCTCATCAGCTTCTTGGCCACCGTGCCGAACACAGAGACGAAGTTTTGCACGGTCTCGGGCTGCTCCGGGCCCACCGGAGACGCCTCATCGATGTAGAAGCTGAAGGAGTCGTGGGATCCTGCAGAACAGAAGATAAGAAACATCATTGCTCTGCTAAAGAAGTTTAGTCCTGAATGACAGAATCTGACTTTTCTATAATAACACAGGTCAACATAAAAAAAATTTTTGTAATCATCAGAAACCACAGCACACTTTTCTAAACCAGTTTTTCATGCTGATTTCAGATCAACGTTTTGAATTATGAGTAAATTTTAGTTTACTCTGTTACAATATTTTCAGTGCAAAGTCAGATGGGCGCATACTGTGGCATAGATATAATGATCAGTGTCAGTCAGCCACCACTGTTTCTTCAAAATTATATAATTATTATATGCTAATTATACCACTATCATGCAATATATAACTAGCTTCATCACAAAAACTGTACGTGCTAGGGAAAAACTAAACACAGATTTGAAATCAGCATGAAAAACACTACAAAACCCACATAAACTTATCTGTGATGATTTTGACCTTTTGACCTGTGTAATGGGATCATTTTGAGAATCTTGACTGGTTTTCAGCAGAAGTTATTTATTTACCTGCAGCTAATAATGCTAAACATGCAAATACTGAAGTTCTATAATAAAGACTCAAGACATTAGAAATCCACAGACTCAAGACTTGACTCAGACTCACACTTCCAAGACTCTTCAATACATGAGTGTTTAACCCTCAAATACAAATACAAAAGTTCATACATGTGTGTGATCTCTAAATACATTAATGTTTAACCTTTAAAAACACAAGTGTTTATCCCTTAAACATATGAGTGCTAAACCTTAATACACATGATTGTTCAACACTTGGATACACATGTGTTTGTCTTTAACCCTAAAATGCAGAAGGGTTGTATGCTGAGTGTTTATCCCTTAAGTACATGTGTGTTTAGCCCTCAAATCCACATATGTTTAACCCACAAATACATTCGTTTTTAACCCTCAAGTAATAGTCTTTAACCGTAAAATACACAAGTGTTTCATCTTTAAATACACAAGTGTTTAGCCCTCAAGTACAGGTGTATTTAACTCTCGAATAAATGAATGTTTAGCTATTAAATACATGAATTTTAAACACTAACTGCATGACTGTTTATCCATTAAATACACTGACTTTTAACTCTTGGGTTGTTAGTGCTTATATACTAGGGTGTTTAATTATATGTGTTAAAACAAGCATAGATGTTAAGTGTTTAGGGCTTATCTTCATTTTAAAGGTGCATGTTAACCCTTAAATGCATGGGTGTGTGACTAATAAATGTGTATGTTGGTGTAAAACTGCCTAGACATTTTACTAATAATAAAGTACTGAATGTGTTAAATAATACATGATATATGTGATACTTCTGCCTGTCGCTGAAATACATGGACAAAATAGAGGAGGTCAATAAGGTCACGGCTCGCTAACCACCTCAGTTATTCATTTAATGTCTAAACACTCTAATTGTGTTTGACGAGAAAACTCAGATGTATGTTATTTCAGTGCCCTTGCTGAGATGCTCATTGCTCAGTTTGGATGGTTGTGTTTTATGCAATAAACAGGCCTGTCAAAACACGGCTGCATCACCACTGCGAGCTTCACAGCAGTGTCTGAGCAGCAGTTCTCGCCACCCAGACACATTTCAGGCATCGAGCCACACGCTAACAAGAAATATCAGTCACACTGAAACAGGCGCTGTAACGCTAGCCAGAACATTTAAAGTGATAGTTCAAAATACAACCCCCCTTAAATTATACAAAATCAGCCTCAGAAATTAAGGGGTTTAGTTCAGAATTTTGGCTACGAGGCTAACGTTGCTAACATTCAATTTGTTTACTGTTAACACAAACACCCACAACTTCTCTGGACCCTCAAACCACATCCACCTTTCATTAAGTTGATTCAGACCTGTGGACACGGTTTAGGACAGAAGATGTAAAAATGAACTGAAGTTCTTCATTAAGGTGGATCAGAACTGTGGACGTGGTTTAGGACACAGTATGACTTACTGTTAAGGCGTTAAGAAATGAGCTGGATGTAGTTTGAGGATGCAGATTTAGTCATGAGCGTAATCTGAAAGAGTTATATTTTGTTGTTTTGTTGTGAATCTTTGTAGTAATGGGGCTTTGATTTCTGGAGGCAGCTGTTATGGGGTGTATCATGTTTTGATACTGGTTAGGGTTTTTAAAGTCTGTAGTGTGGCCCAGGACAACATGTAACTGCTGCACCATTTAAGGTGGAACAGAAAATTCAAATTATACAAAATCTGTGAGGTGTTCATTAACAGATTGGCTTATGTGGTTTCAAAAGATGATTCCAGATGATACTCGCGGTGCTGGATGCTGAGCGGTTGAAACTCTTTTATCTTGGCTCCTTGTATCTTTAGGTACTTTGCAGTCTGTCACAGTGAAACATTTGTTCCCATTTCTTTCACTGAATCTACTCAATATGCCAAAGATGAGACAGTTTGACAGAAAATAGTGTTTGTGAACCAGCAAGGTGATTCATAGCGAACTATAAAGAAATGAGATTTTTGCACAGTACTGTACAGCAGCAGTGGGTGTATTTTGACACGTGTGGTGATTTAGTCATGTAGCCAGCACAGCATTCGGTGATAAACCGGGGCAACTGTCACTTTAACAGGCCCGAGTATGAAGCAAGAGGCTAAATAAAGAGCGAGAGGAGAGTCATTTTACAAGGACGGCTTTCTTTACCTCCCTCACCTCCAATCGCCCGGCACAGTAATGAGAGCATCACTGTAACACACAGCGTCCGTCACGCTGCGGCCTGCTCCTCATTACTGTGTGTGTGTGTGGAAATGGGGAGCGTATGCTAACATAATTAGCATGCATGTCTCGCCAGATGAGCGTCAGCGCAAGGAAGTGGCAACGAACACAGACATCAACCCCTTTCATCTAATCTAACAGAACACTTTAATGAAAACGGCTGCCCTCGTTACCCCACAGCGCCGAAGCTGATACACTAATCAATCTGGGAATCTTTCCTGATTCAGTGGAGATGAATGACCTTTACTGGACCCTCCACTAGTGTCCTTTCATTCAGAATCATTCAGAGGTGGTCTTCACCCTCCCCATCACTCAGTATAACCGTCCTCTCTCTCTCGCTGGGTAGGTAGAGCCCACCTCCATCACTCAGTATATCTGTTCTCTCTCTTTGGATGGATCGGGTGGTACCCCCTCTCCCCCATCACTCATACCTGCCCTCTCCATTTGGCCCTGCCCACTCACACTGAAATTATAAAGAGTGTTTCAGACAAGACTGCTTTTTGAAAGAGGCCCACTCAATCAGAACAGAGCTTATTTACATACATCCGTGTTAAAGGCATAATAACAGAAACAGACTGAGAGAAGATTAAGAAACGAATTTGGGACATAAAACCACTCAAAAGTTCCAAGTGCAGCTCAGGGGGAGATAAAATCTATGATAACGTAAGATATGGGCTCTTTAATCAGAACAAATCCCTTCACACAACAAACACCAGAGCGACGGTTTAATAACTTTCTACAAAATACACCCCTAGTGGTGAGATGTGGCGTCTAACCACTAGGTGGCCTACGGGAAAAGTCTCTGATTATCCGTACTTCCACTGTCACTGTGCTTTTATTTTATTTCCTGATTGTATTTTAATTCATTTGTCCTCATGATTGTAATGAACGTCTTTAATGTGTTTTTTTTTTACTTTGGATTATGAAGCACCTTGAAATGGCTGTCATAAAAGCACACTAAATAAAAAAATAAACAAATAAAAGAATGAAGAAATCAGCGAATTATTACTCCGTCATTGCAGTCGAATAAACAAAGAGCCGTTATTACACACAGCGGCAGAAACAGCACTTAAACAACAGCCAAACAGACCAATCAAAGGCCTTAATTCCCTCCCTAATTTCCTCACTGATGGGCTGTTATCGGAATGATCAGTCGCTGTGTGTGAGTGTGTGCGAAGTGGTTCTGAATAAATGAGGCTTAAGGAGGTAAAAGCTTCAGTGATGAGTTCTGTGTTCAGGGCTGCATGAAGAAACAGAAATAAAACACAACACTTACAACAACTATGTACAGTGTTATAGTTCATCTATTATTCGTATTAATAATATTTCAGTTTATCAGACACACACTGTCTGATACAGGGTCTGATCACACACTCTACTCTTCACACACACTGTCTGATAAAGGGTCTGATCACA
>JBBPCX010068975.1:0-11731 GCA_037974365.1 Hydrocynus forskahlii
TGTGTGTGTGTGTGTAATATACAGTATACCTATGATTATATGCGCATAATTGACCAGCCGTAGCCTGGAAAGAGCATTTCCCCTAAGACTAGAATCCCATTTCAACGGATATATAGATTGCCTGGAGGGCTCTGAAGGTGTTGAGAGGAGCCTCTCTTTCTAACAGCCCCTGAGAAGAAGTTATTTGAAAACGAAATGGCTAAAAGGGTCGGAAGAATCTCCCGGCATGTGACCACGCTTGCCCTGGGTTCTCTGCAGCATCTATCATCTTTGTCCAAATGCTGGTGACCCCTGCTGTCAACTGGCCGCTCACATTGCACGCTTCTACAGGCACAGTGAGAGAACGGCAATCAGGCCACATTATAACAAAAGCCCACCCACCTGTCCTCCAGGGTCATCTGCTGACAGCAAAGTAAGACCCCTTTGCCAGAGACATGAGTCACGGAAGTGCTCTCTGATGCCAGGAACAACATTCCCTGCAGTTGGCTTGTACCATAATCCATTCTTGTAAAAATGAAGTGACTTTAGATTATCTGGAAGGGATTTGATGAACTGTTGTATTTGCCTCCTTGTATAATCAATTAGCCAGGACATTGTTTGGCACGCGAAAGCTTCTTCTTTAGTTCTGGACTATAGCTATGAGGCTGCTCAAAAGTTTATGTTAAGAAATAATTCAGATGATCATGCTATTGTTGCTAGCAAAGCTGCTAGTCACCAGTTAGCACAATATCATCTAAACAATATGAATAATGCTAATCAGTGACTACTGGTTTTCATTAATTGTTTGCAACATTACCATTACTGATGGAGCCATTTACTTAAAGGGCTCATGTCATGGAAAATATAAAAGTATATCATAAAAGTATATTGATTTTTATATTAAATTTTTTTTTTAATTTTATATCAAAAATAAAAGTATGTAGAACGTAGACATGGTTAAAGGTTTCAAAATGTACCGTTCATTAAAGATAGAACAATTTTATTTTGTGATGTCACAAAATTGAACTCAATTGTATATATATGAAATGCCACTTCACTGTGGTTGCGGCTCGAGTTTAGTAGACTAGTTACGCTGTGTGGAGGGATTGGATAGTGGCAGATGGGGGATCGCTAGCCTGCTGAAATGATTGAGTCATGTTTCTCCAAGTGGACTGGCAGCGCTCTGGTCTCTGGTCATTGTCAGTTTGCCGACCTTCCAAAAGTGCCATTCTAGGTGACTGTCCAGTTTGCCTGTCTGGACATGCCGGCCATGGTTTTTCTCTAAAGTAAAGCTCATAATTTAAAGCCTTATCAAACCTGATGCTGCTGCATTGAATAGCATCGCAGTTTTGCGATCACATGTCATAATATTTTGGAAAGCTTTTGAACGTTTATTAAAGTTCTGCAGGCAAAAGCCTCAGCCATTGGACAAGGACACTTTGAATCCTTGGATTGTGATATGCTTGGAGGCAGCTGTGCCTGGACATTGCCAGATAACTGATCCTGTCTAATTTCAGGCACTGAAATTCATCACCTGTCATGGTGTTGCTGGGAGGTAGGGAAGGAGGATGCACTTGCAAGAACCAGCATGAATAGCCTTAATCAGAACGGCAGGAAGTAGAACAAAATAAGTGAAGGGAACAAACAAAAACACTCTGACTCAAAAAGATGAAGCTTCAGTACAGAGTTCAGACTGACAAAGCCTTTTAGAGAATCCTGAATGTGGAACAAATAGTGCCCTCCTGTCGGTTAGTGTAAATGCCAACAATCCAGAGGGCAGCGATCCTCCACTATGTAAAGGGTCCTCCAAGTGAGGGAAATGCGAGCCAGGTGTAATAAGCAGGAATACTCAGGACTGAGAGGAAAGCACAGGACAGACACACTCACAACAACATGGGGAAATAGTGATTTCCAGTTTGAAATGGGTTTACAGTGAGTAAGGTAGACAAGTGGCAGGTGAAACCAGTTGGGGTCCAAGGAGAAACCTAAAAGAGAAATAAGGACAGGGGGAGCCCAAGCTCAGTATTTTAGCTTGTGGGACAGTTTGGGGAGTGAGAGCGTGACAACATGGACATCATAAAAATAGGTTGTCATTTTTAAAGCTTTGTGAACCACAACAAGACCTTACGCCACTTACAAGTAATGCTGATTATGAACTGATCCCCCAAAAATCAATTATATCTAGATTAGGATACCTTTGAAAATAGATTAAAAGGTTACATTTTTTGTATTAGGGAGTGACAATAAATTATTAACAAATTAACTAATTTATACATAACTGCATGCTAGCTCTAACAATACAACTGACAACAATAGTGGCGTGTTTATGGGAGAAAATTAGTGAGATCCGTAGGAATGTCAAAACAGACCTAGTGTCTGACTAGTTGATGTTGTAATATTCTCTCTGTCTTTTTCCCTGTGTCTTAGCCTTTGCAATGTTCTCCTGTCCTTTTCAGTTTCTTTGCCAATGTCATTGCTTGCCCTGCTGTGTGTCTGTCTACCATGTGAGATTATTGTTGCTTTGATGTCAATCTCCGTGCTAGTCTCGCCTCCTCCTCAGTGTTTCCACCTGTGTCTTGTTTCTGTGTCCTCCCAGCCCAGGTCTAGCAAGTATATATACCTGTGTTTCAGCCTGTGTTTCTCGGTTTTGCCACAGTGTTACTTGGTTTGGTTTTTGTTTGGTGTTTGTTCTGGGTTCTGTGTTTGGTCTTGGTGTTTTGCTCCTGTGTTCTTCTATTTGGTTGTTTTCTATATATCTCTGTTTAGCCCTCATCCATCCCTGTTAGTATCTGTTCTCATTTAATTCTGCATTGTCTTGCTTTGTTTGTTTTACTCTATTCCTATTGTACCCAGTGTTGGTTCAGAGTTTATTTCTTGTTACCTGTTTTCTGTTATTAAAACCCTCCTGTTCTCATCTACATCCTTCTCCCCTTCTATGTCAACAGCTACTTTCAAAGAGGCATGGGATAAAATTGGAAATGGTGAGTAATTTGCATTTATTTTCCTTTATAACCCATTTTAATCCTCAATTTTGTTATATTCAGTTCCTGATGGCAACACCCTTTGGAGGGTGAAGGGGAGTTTTTTTTCTTTTCAAACTGCTGTGTCATCTGCCCTATGTTGGGTACCACTGTGTTGAATGATGGGGGAAGGTGGAAGGGCACCCATCCAAAGAGAGTGAGGCCAGTTTCGTTCTCTTTGACTCCACAGTACTTTTGGCTGTGGCATCATTGGACATATGACAAGTAATCTCAACAGCACTGCCATGAATTCTGTACAAACAGAACACAAATAAGACAACAAGAAGACATGCATATATTCTCTTTACATGATGCAAACCTCCAGTTTAATCCAAAGGCAGAGACTGATTCAGACACTTTATAACATATGATTTTTAAAACAGATACAGATCAGAGGGGCCGGCCAAACTCCAAAGATGGACAGATTTTGGTATTTCTCACCTGACTGTGTTATGACCTTTACCAAAAGGTCAGTACAGCTGTTTCAGTCAATTTAGCCCTAATTTGTCCTCTTCTGTCCTCTTCTACTTTACTGATTCCAGTATAGACGAAGAAGTAGGACTGGTGGTGTGGCAGTAATGAGTCAAGGTTACCAGTCCTTGAAGATCACTCATTAAAGGGCTTGATCAACATTATACAAGCCTAGATGCTTTGGCCTACAATTACCAGAGTGTTCAATGACCTGCTTTAAAGTCACCACAGATATTCAAGGCCAGGCGTATTGCCAGGGTCATTTCCACTCTTTTTTTCACAGCCAGCTCCTCTCATGTACAAAAGGCTATACAACTTTTTCCGTTGTTGACTAATGTTACAGTCAGCAACTGTCTGCCCTCTGTGGCAGCTAGCTGAGGTAAGATTGCCAAATGGAGGCATCTGGGCACGGCTCTGTCGGTATGTGTTGCGCATGTTAATTACTAATCCCAAAGGGAGGTACCAAAGCAGCACTTTTTAAAATACAGTGCATTTTCACACCAAGTGTCTGCATGGGACATGCATGTAGACCCAGATAGTTCAGTGTTATTGATTACATTCTGTGCTTATTGTCCACAGGGGGGTGCTAATAAAACTTTTCGCATCTTTATGAAAGAAATAAAGTAAAGTGGCCCCTTATAGTCATGCGTAAACACACCACAGCACAGCCACCAAGTGAAGCAGGGGCCACCAACGAGGGTCGCCCGGGGAGCAGTGTGTGGGGATGGTACCGTGCTCAAGGGTATCTCAGTGATGACACTAGCAGTGTTGGGATTTGAACCCACAACATTCAGATTGCAATGCCCTAACCACTAGGCCACCAGCTGCACCAACTGTTACAGGAACAGTAATAGATATGCAAATGGGAAACATTCGGTCGATCACCAAAGTTGTGGATGAGCTGAAACAGCAGCATGGAAGAGTGTTAGAGGGGTGGTACTTTGCTTCAGTGACACTGTGTGGATAAGTCAGCAGAGTTCCACGGTTGGGTTGACATGGTGAGCCTAACCAGAGGTGGGTAAAGTAGGCTAAAACCATACTAAAATTCTTACTTCACAGTGCCTCCCATTTTTGAAATCCAAACTACATCCTTACATACACACACACACACAAACACAGCTGGTAGCCTGGTGGTTAATGAGTTGCCACTGACGACACCGCAGAGATGTTGAGCACCTGTAAGTGTCTTGGTGTTCAGCTCTTTGAGAATCTCACCCGGTCACAACACAACACACAAACACAAAGGTGAGGCAGCGTGTTTACCATTTGACATGGCTTAGGACGTATAGGGTCTCCCCAGCAATCGTAAAAACCTTCTATATAGCTGCTGTCGAGAGCATCTTGACCATGAGCATGATTTATAAAACAGATACAGATCGGGGGGCCCACTATACTCCAAAAGATGAACAAATGTTGGCATTTTTCACCACACTGTGTTATGACCTTTACTGAAAGGTCAGTACAGTTATTTTGTCAGTTTAGCTCTTCCCTCCCTGCAGAACATTTACATCAGAAACTGTAAAACCATAGCAATCCGGATCATTAAGGACTCTTCCAATTTCAGCAGCTATGTGTGTTGATGGCTAAACTCAGGCAAACAATTCCATGGCCTTAAGGCCACGAATATGAGACTCAAGAGGAGCTTTTTTCCTCAGGACATAAGGCTCCTTGACCAGGACATGCCTCACATTCACTCAACAGCACTCACCCTACCGTAATACTCTCCATACAAGGGCATACACTGGGCATATGCTGGTGGCTTGGTGGTTAGGGAGTTGCCCCTGCAATTAGAAGGCTACGGGTTCGAATCTCTGGACTGACAGTGGCACCACTAAGCAAGATACTGTCCCCACATTGCCAAGTGCAGCAGTGGGGAGCCAGTGCTGTGTTACCCTCCCATTTTAATGCTCCAATCAGGGGCCTGTCTTTTTTTTACCCTGCATTAATAGAGGCTGTTGTTCAACAATGTCACCATGAGCTGCTCCTGCTAAAGCCCTACAGTCCTGTAAATTTACAGCACTTGTTGTTGGTAAACTTGCAGCTTGTCCTGGCAATCTTTCAGTAATTGCAGCTTTATTAGAGAGGAATCCTCTAAAGTCTATTTCCAGTGCTTATCTAGGTTAATAGTGTGAACAGCTGTTAGGGACAGGACAGAAACTCCAGCATGACTGCCAGACCGTCTGCATAATTCTACAGGCTCCACTCACTTTACTCTGGCCTGTATCAGTGCTGGACCAATTTGTGAAACCAAGACAAAGTCCTAAATCATTTTTATTTTTTCCCTCTATATTTCACTACATTAGGTATGTGTTATCTCTGGTTTCCAGCATCTCTTCAAGCTTTTTTGATAACTGTTTCTTGTACTTTTTTAATTTTCTTCAGGACCTGAGTCATAAAAATCTAGGCCAGATGCTGGGGTCAGTTCCAGATGCATGTTAAAGGATGTGTTCTATGAAAAAAAATCCAATTTGCACAAATTGCCATGTATCCCGGAAGTGGTCAATCAGCAAAAACATATCCAAAGTCAAAGTGTTTCTTTAATTTAGCTCTAGAGCTGATGTGGCTAAGAAACACTAGAAGTTTACATAAATACATCCCCCAAATTTCTCTCAGCACACTTAAATTTCATCCAGGTTCCTCTTAAGGTGGTGGAGACTTTTTGATGAGGTTTAGAATGTAGTATTACTTACCATGGGACACCAGTAGGGATTTGTTGTGTCTTGGCTTATTTCCTGACTGCTCCACATCCAAGAGGTTATTTGGGAAAAAAGAGTTCACCACCATAACAATATTGGATTAGCAGCATTTCTCAAAGTAAGACAATGTCAGCAGTGGAGAGAAAACACAAAACTGTTTGGTCCAGTGAACCTTTCTGTGCAATCAACACCCAGCAGTTGTTTGTTCAAGACACTGGTCTCTTTCTGTTTGTCTGGATAAAAAGTATTGGGACATGCGGCCATTACACCAACAGGGACTTTAATGACATTGTATTGAAATACATAAACTTTGGTCCCCCTTTGCAGCTGTAACAGCTCCTACTCTTCTTGGAAGGCTTTCCACAAGTTTCTGTGGGAACTTGTGTCCATTCATTCTGTAGAGCATTTATGAGATCAGACACATGTTGGACGAGAAGGCCTGACTCGCAATCTCTGTTCCAGTTAATACCAAAGGTGTTGGATGGGGTTGAGGTCAGGACTCTGTGCGGGCCAGTCAAGTTCTTCCACCCCGAACTCATTCAACTATGTCTTAAGTAAGGGGTCTAGTCAAAACCCTGGAAAGCTGGAGGAGTCCCAATACTTTTGTCCATATAGTGTATCTCTACCATCCCATTTGGGATCCTGTCATCCCTGTGATGATGCTCTATCAAATGTGTCTATTGCAGCTATACAGACACACACATATGTAAACTGTGTGAAGGCCACAAATTTAAACAAAAGCATTGCAATGTATGAGTCAGTGCTATGAGTTAATCTGATGTCATGCAGAATAAGACCCCTCTCCCAGTTTTGTCACCACCTGCATCTAACTGGAAAACAATGGAGGACAACTGAGTATAAATAACTCATACATTTCCAGAAAAACCTTCAGCAACTGCAGCAGGCAGATCTATGTCGCATTCCACAAACTAGGTTCCAGCAAACTGCCAATAAAAATTCCTTCATGATCCGTCCAAAAAGACCCCTAAACCCAGCAAATGACAACTGGGTGCTTACACACATACTTGTATTTCTGCATTTCTGGAGATAAATCAAATAACAAAAATACAATAAAAAGCACAAGTTGCAGCTTTTTGCATCACAGGATGATTTCCAACATACAGAAACACAAGTGCTAAATACATAGGAGTACACACACGCACACACATTTATTCCCCAGGCCAGTGGTCTCAGATAACTGCCCTGCCCTGTGACGTTACATCAGTGTTGTGTTAGGCCGGGTTTGGGAGGTCCATCTTGGTTGGGGTACTTTAGGCAGAGGAAATTTGGGGCAGGGCCATAGAGAAAGCAGAAAGGTTTGCGAGAGACAAAAGGTAAAGAGAGAGTGAGAGGTAAGGAGGGAGAGAACGAGAAGGAGTTACTGTCTCTGACTGTGGGCAAGTCATTGCTGGTGTCCTGCAGGTGAGCAGGTAAGGAAGCACTAACTAGATGGATGGATAGATAGAAAGATAGCTAGATAGCTAGATAGATAGATAGATAGATAGATAGATAGATAGATAGATAGATAGATAGATGGATAGATAGCTACATGGATGGATGGATGGATGGATAGATAGATGGATAGATAGATAGATACATAGATATATAGATTGATGGATAGATAGATGTACAGAAAAAAGTAAATAAATGGTAAAAATGCAGTAAAATAAAAATATTTCTATACAGATTTATAGACAGATAAATAACACTGTAATAAATACATTTGAAAATGATATGTTAAATGCATACAATATAATAAACAAATAAATGTAATAAGGACATAGATTAAAATAAATAAATAAAGAAACAAATAAATAGCTCACTAAAGAAAGGGTTGTACTGACAGGAGCACATTTAAAATAATGGCCAGTCCAAAGTTGTACTGGCTCCTGAACGTATAATTATTTTAACAAACTTTTAGCCCTTCAGGGTCTAACGCTACACACTGTCTGTGAGGAGGGCTGCTAAAATCAGATTGTTTTCTACTGGAGAAGTTATTCTGCAGTGTTCCTGCAGAGTCAAAACTCTAACCAAGGTCCTGCAATAAGAAGATACTTTAAACTTTGTCTTAATGGCAACAGCAGATTTTGACTCGGAATAAAAGCTTTATAGCTTTCATGGTCAGCTGATTGCGCCTTAGTCTCTCTGACAGAAGTCCTTAAAGTTCAAAAGTTTTAGTGAAATAAAAACTAACACTTGCAAACTGTGTGTGTGGACTTTCCATCCTTTTTAAAGTGGGTTGAAGTGGTGCGCATACATTTCCACCCATATACTTTGGGATATTGGTTAGGCTAATTATTGACATTTGTGAGCTCAAAGTCCCTGAACTACTATTATTATTCCGTTTAAGGGCACAACATATTGTTTATTTGTTGATGCTTACCTTCTCCCTTAACAACAGTGTGATTTGAGGGGGGCGGTGTTTATGTAGGGCTGGCTGAAGCCAGGCTGTCAGTGAATGGATTGTAGTGCCAGTTGTGCAGATGAGATGAGAATTTGAAACTCAAAAACAACAGGTGGGTTTAAACCTTGGCATGACTTCCAGAGTGCTGATTAATCCACTATTTGTGTGTGAGTGTGTGTGTGTGTGCGTGACTGATAGTGGAAACATTTCAAACCTTCTTGTGTGTGTGTGATAATGGACACATAGTCTATAAGACCATTTAAGGACCTACACAATAAACAAGCCCACATTTATCCACATGTAAGTGCCACCTACGTTTAACGTTGACGAATGGACCAATAGAAATGATCCACAAACATTTGTTTGCATCAACTTTCCAGGTTCTGCTCCAGCAGCATCTTTATGCTAAAGCTGGAGGTAGGTAGCCAGGTCTGTTAATGTTATACAGGTACAGTGTAAACTCCAGCATCACAAAAAATGAGCAACAGCTGGAATTATTCCATTTACAGTCACTCTCTTGGGGGGCCCTTAGTGGCCATGGGCCTGCACTGCATTCCCTAAAATGAACTTTTCCACTGTTCATATTAACATTCAACATTACTAAATCATTAAGGTGTAAACAAAGTCATTCAGAGAGATCTGAAATGATGTGGTTACAGACTGGAACCAGTGGTCATGATGGCTACAATGTAATTATTGTCCATTTAATTTACCATCCATTTACCAGCAGTGAACCGTCTTCTGAATTTTAATATGGAGTGTTGGTGATGGTAAGAAATCTTGAAAAACATTTTCTCTGGGACTTTTTGCCCCATAACACCCTGCACATACCTCTCCACCACAGATGTAGTAAAAATACATCTTGAGCCAAAAACCTTCTCACAAAGATGATAAAACAGCTTTTTTCATTCTGTTTAAACTTATAAGACTTAGAGGAGTTACAAGAATTATTTAGTATCAGTGGTGATCTATCTTTATTGACTCTCTCTCTCTCTCTCTTTTTCTCTCTCTCTTTCTCTCAGACTCCTGTACACAGGGCAAAAGCGCTCCACGCCTCCTTGCGTCTCTCCCATCTGAGTTATCTCCCTGCTCTCCTAAGTGAGACCCCTATCCTGTCTGTGAGAGATGGACCGGTCCACGCAGGAGCTCTTTCTGAACTTTATGATTGTCCTGATCACGGTGCTTCTCATGTGGCTACTTGTCAAATCCTATCAGGAGTGAAAGAAGGGAGCGGCTGCAGCCCCGGCCGCTCAGCCCTGTTTGTGACATACAGCTGGAATGGGAGCATGCGGTGCAGCAAACCGCCCTGACCAGCTGATGGCAACTGGAGATGTGAGAGAAGGGTAAACAACTCAAGAAATGAAGAAATTGACCTCGAAATGTAGCGTTTGAGTTATGTAAAAAAGGTTAATGTAATGGATCTTAATGTATTTTTGCTTTGATATGCCTGCTCTTGGCTTTGGTGCGCCACTTAAGTGTGTCTGTTTCCAGAGCGTGCTTTAACCTGATAAATGTAGGCCCAGGATCATTTGACATGTAATCACTTGTGCTTACACATCAGTAAAATAAAAACAAAACAAATGACGCCATGTTTCCTGTGTCTGAATGACTTGAAGTGAGAAGTGCCGGTGTAGACGTTTTCAGTGGAATACTGAAATATTAGTATAACAAATAATGAATGCTAGTGAATAGGTGTTTGTTAGCAAATCAAGATCAGCTTCATTAAAGTCAGTGACCCTGTTCACACCTGGTCATTTCATGTGAAAACCAAGAGCCAATTAAGATTTCAAGCTCATAAATGGCATACAGTTGTGTGCAGATTTTTATTGCCCTGGTAAAATTGCATTTTAATGATGAAAAAATGCAATTAATTCTCACCCAAACACACACACACACACACACACACACACATACACACACACACAGAGACACACACATACAAAATATTTTCATTTGATCTTTTTACTAATATAGTAAACTAATATGTAAATACAAATGTATAAATAAATAACAAATAAAATGGGATTTTTCACCAGCAATTCCTTTAGGGCCAAGACAAGAATGCAGAAACTCATCTTAAGATCTAAATCCCGGTTATCAGAGCTTAGCCTAACCTGCTAGATGACAAGAGTAAATTCCTTATATGGTTTATGATATTGATTATTGATATTAATTATATTCATGTTAGTTTTTCCGATTATGACCAAAGTGATCTCACCCATGAGTGCACCTCAGTGATGTGAATATTTCCAATGGAAAAAAAGGATAGTAATAAAGAACAGCATCAAAATGGGTTCTTTTGTGACTTCCCAAATCAATAGTTGATATTCTCTGGTTGTGGCTTGTAGTGGACCACTCAAAAATCTTCAGGTTAGAGTGACTCTGTGGGCAGAAACTGACAGGGACAACCACAAATTGTGCAACAACAGATGGCTGATCAGATGTTTTATTAGTCATAAAATAAAACCTTTACATGGATACTTGCACATGAACTTGGTCCAGCCTGTGGACTGGATATTATGTAGGTAATGCCAGAACACCTCAGCAGTTTTGTTTCCATGTTTTGGGAGCATGTTTACATTTCGCCAACAGACAAGCATTATCTTCAGTGCAGATTTGGCAGCAGACACAGTAACTGTCCAAACGCGCAACCCTGTTAGGTGTTTATATGCCATCAGTGCAGTGCCTTAAAATAAACCCTGTTATTTCGCCGATTGCAGTGCAAAGCCCTAGTGTAGACACCACTCAGTTCAGAACTGCTTTTCATATTAATCAGTGTCATTAATTTATGTACAATAATAACACATACGCACATTTAAATACTGAAGAAACTGTCATGTTTCTTCATTTGTCATGTTTCAAGCATTTTCGGAACAATGAGAAGATGAAATGCAATGTGCTGTAATAATGTCATAACATAATAATTTTGCATATGCATATGATCTATTTATTTAATAATGTTTTATAGTATTTGTGAATTAATATTATCAACTGAAATAAATATTATACCAACATATTTGGTTTTTAACAGGATTATAAAATATATATATATTTATACACACACACATACTCACAGCCATACACAAATGTGTGTGTGTGTGTGTGTGTAAATATGTATATTTTATAATCTTGTAACTATAAATGCTTGGAATCAGTGTTAT